>CAJPVJ010003747.1:0-10542 GCA_905397405.1 Oppiella nova | reverse complement strand
ACTCTTAAAAAACCCCTAAAAGTTAAAATTAAAAAAATTTGTGTTATACATATTAGAATTTAATTGTGCTTATGATAGGCATAAAACATTTTTAAATATGTTATTTTATTTTTCAAACATATGGGAGTCTATGGCGGAATTTTCAAAGTAAAACTGTAAGCAGGCATGAAATATATTTTTAATTAATTTTTGATATTATTGAAGGTGAGCAGCCCCTCTACCATACTTCTATTGAATTTTTATTGACTGACTGTATAAATAAGTTTTTATAAAACCTTATTTACCAGTAAGTTTCAAAAATATGTTGCATTCACATTTAGTAATGCTATAGGTATTACTATTTGTAATAATTTGTAATACGTGGAACTGGCTGCTATTTACTATTAATAATCAGTTTTTCATCCACTTACAATTTATCACAAAAAGTATATTATATGAAAAGTGTATTAAACAAGCTTTTATTTTGAATGTTATAAATTATAATGCGCATATATTGTAATCCGAGCCACATTAACAATGACAAAACGTGAATATTATAACAATAATCGGTATTGAGATTATTTGTAAAATGTACAAAGTTGTGTCACCCATAGTGTGGTCCGGATTGGCTCCAGTGTGCATATTGTAGGTTATAATTATATCCAGTACTTCATAATAATATTAAAACAAAGTTAAATATAAAATTTATTTTGTATCACCCATATAAAGGTTTCAAGTATTTATATGTAAAACTTTGATATAATCAAGATAAACAATAATATATCAGAAATGTGTAGGTTTACCATTGAATGCCAAGGTAGTACCAATATAAAAAACCTGTGTATAAAAGCAATTCAAAACTATAAATACTTTTTGTATTTAATATTTTTAGTATTTGTTACTTTAAATAGTCAAATCTGTTTAGTCACTAGAAATTACTAAAATGACCACGTCTAAATTGCTTATATTATTTAGTGTATTAATGTTGGGACTCTCAATTGTCCCGGCTAGTACAGAACCAGAATGTTTTTGGACAGGGTGCGTTGAGTTTAACCGTGCTACCTGTCCCTCCGATTACCGTATGATGACCAAGGAGCATTGCGGCGATTGGAAGCAAAGGTTACTTAATTTTCAGAGAAAATATTGCTGCAAAAAATGTTAGTAGCTAAATTAACAGCTATTTATCATTAAACCAGCATATTATTTTTATAGCGACTGAAACTGGCAAAAATGAATTGTATGACCGCGATGATGATGAATCAATAAATGACCTAATTACAATTAGTGATATATTGGAGCATATGATCAAGAACAACCTTGTTAAAAGTAAATAATACTTATTTTATGATTATAAAATATTTATAAAAAATTATATTTATCTCGTAGTACTTGAGCCAATGATCATAAATACCATGATGGAGCAATTAAACAAGCGGCTTGAACAAGCTATTTTGAATAAACATGGGTGCAAGGCTAAAAAGTTTTATAATAATTATGATTAATGTAAATTCTATATAATATTTTTAAACAGATGTGAACAGTTGTATGTGGGGCATTATTGGACCTAGTTTAAACTTATGTTTTATACTTAATGAATATGTTTTTAATAAAAAATGTTGTGAATTGATATAAAATTTTTGTTGAATTATGTGTTTATATACTATATTTTAACATGTTATGCAATAGCCTTGATAATGATTCAACATGTAAAAAATATAATTAAATAATTATATTTTACCTAGGACAATTTCAGGACAAGTAATCTCATTGATTATATTTTAGGGACAAAATAGATAACAAATACTATACAATAGTTATTAGAATATTCAATATACCATAATAAAAATCTAAAATGACTTTAATAATAAAATCTTATATAATATACTAGATCAACATAAATTGGAATTTAATTATCTGATGATCATAAATCATGCCGTTTTGATTTTTCTAATTGTTATCACGTATATGAGCCAGTTCATATTAGCATGCAGAAACCGATTTGAATGCCCTCGTAATACAACATGTGATGGTGGAGTTTGTGTATCGCCTGGACTTGGTGGAAATATAAATGGTGCATATAAATGATTAATATAACTACTAATAATAAATAAATGTAATTGTTAATAAATATGTTGTAAAGTAAAATAGTAATAGTACCAACTTTTTCAATCTATTTTCTAAATTTTATTTCTAAATTCCTATTATAAATCATGTAATATAAAGTATAATTGTCAATGGTATAAGTAGTATTATATAATATCTCATTTGAAAGGTATATTATATTATTAGGTTTAATTATGAATATTATAATTAAAGTTTGCAATTATTTTCCCTTACTTTGACACTTAATAAATATCTGAAATACTTAATTGCCATGTCAGTATTCCGTGACAATAAATTTGTGGTTGTTGGTTTATTTATATTTATTATGCAAATACCTTAAACTAAAAATATTTTTAATTAACAATCAATTTATTAATATATTTAAAAATTATAATAAATATAACACAAGATATTTAACGCAAACGATGCGCTCATTGAATGAAATATATTTAGAGATCAATGACTATAACACCACCTATTGGTCTAAAGTGCTACTAATTGTATGGACTATGCTAAATTTACATATAATATTCATGTTGTACGTGGTCATATTTGAGCCCATTGGAGCACTATTGATGTTGTAATAGGCTATTGTATGACATTATACGGGACAATGTTTTTGTTTATCATATTTACGACATCGGCCGTCAATTACGAGTCAAATAAAACATAAAATATTAATGAATCAAATGCCAAGATTTTAAAATTCAATTACCATTATATATATTTAACAAAAATAAGTTAATATGACAATTATCAAAAGTTAATTGATAAAATAAATAGCTATATATTCATCGATTAAAAACAAATGTATTTAGAAATTTGTTTAAATATTTTAAATTGAACATTATAGGAATCATACTAGTGCCAACCAAGATCTGTATAAATTTTGCCTTGGTAAGATACATTATTTCTGTCGATGTCCACTATGTCCAGTCTAAACTGATTCTCATGAATACCAAGCTCCTTTTTGACATGTTTGGCAAACTCGGCTACAGTAACGCGATTTTCATCCGGGCTAACTCTACCAGCACTTTTCAATATGCCATATGCGAAATGCTCTTTACCATCTGGGTCACTTCCTAAAATACAAAATAAATATTATTGTCTAGTTAATTTACTTACAATATAAGTACTATTTTTTGTTTAGTGTAATTGAAAATACCCGAAAATATAAGTTGATCAGGCACAACATGCACAGCCATTCTGTCAAATGGCTTATCCTTGAGCACCTGGGTCATCAAAGTTGCCGTTTTTGTGAAAAAGTCTTTAGGAATGGCCGAACGGGGCAGGGATGTAAACAGTTGTATGTGAGGCATAATTGGACCTTGGGTAAAATTATTTTATATTTAAAGAATATTAAACGTTAAATAAAATGATGTTAAAAATTGTTATAAAACTTTTTGTTTTATTATGCGTTTATATACTTTATTTTGATATGCTATACATTGACCTTGATAATGATTAAGCATGTAAAGCATAGTATTTAATAAAGTATTTAATTTATATCGAGGACAATTTCAGGACAAATTATCGCATTGATTAGATGTTAGAGACAAAATAGATAACAAATACTGCACAATAGTTAATATAGTATTTAATATTCCATAATACAAATCTAAAATGACTTAGATAACTAAAATCTTTATAATATACAAGTCTAGCATAACTGGGAATTTCATTTTCTGATAATTAAAAATCATTATCTGATCCCTTTCCCATACCTAACCTAATTTGATAAACAATCACTAACTCAATACATATAATACTAACTTTTAATTCAAACTACAGTAATTAATTTTCTTAATTAATTTATAAAAATGTTTGTTTTTTAAATAAAACTTTTAAACCGGGTATTACTTTGAGGAGCATTAGATAACATTTTAGACACTATAAGCCATTATATTAAATAATCTAAACCATATCATATCAGATATACAATGTACAACCATTTATAATGTACCTATGTATTTATTAAATACAACAATCATAATTAAATATAAAATGACATAAATAACCTAGTTTTCAAAAATAATTTATACTATGGTATACTACAATCATTTATAAATAAATTATTTTATGTTTAATTTAAAATTATTTGTTATGAACAATGGTGTTAACTATAATTATAGATAACTATTAAAAAATAAATGTGAAGGTTACTTTCATAGAAACAGTTTGATAGCAATTAGTGCTAAAATAGTTCATTGATTAAAAATATTTAAAGTATAATTTACTGTAATAATTATTTTAAAAGTTTTAATTATTATATACAATAATCATGCCGTTTATGCAATTTTATACGACACTACCGGCCCACCGGGTGCCACAGGATTTTCAACGTAAAACAGTTGAGGTGTTGAGCCGTGTGTTGGCTAACAAACCTCTCGAGCGGATTACCGTGCATTTGCTTACCGATCAAAATATCTACACTGGTCAGTTTAAATTAAAAAATTATTAACATTTATTTAAAAATATTTTGTAATAATTATATATAATACAGGTATAAAAGCTAATTAATTAACTTAATTTGATATTTGTATTTAAAATATAAATAAACAACACACATGAATAAAATTACAAACATTAACAATGATAACAATTTAAAATTTATAATTTAAAATTATTTACTTTATATTTATTAGGAAGTGACCCTGATCGTAAAGTGGGTAATGCCTACGCAGTGCTACGGAGTATAGGGTGTGTCAGTGCGGATGAGAACCGGCGCACTATCGATGCAATGGCCCGACACGTGCACCAGGAGCTCGGTATAGACCAAACCCAGTTCCGACTGTTTTTCATTGACCTGGATCCTAACCTGGCTGCTTTTAATGGCAAGATTGCTACTGACCATGGTCTATAATTCCTTTCTAGTTTAAAAGTGGCAGTCAATATTTTAAATGTGTAATAGCTACTTGCTAGATTAATATTACATATAATATACTATTGTGAAAAATTAAATTTTTAAATATGACATTTTATAATTAATATTAAATTCTATTAAATAACTAATAATTAATATCCAGGGTTTGGCATTATGTCTATTAATAAAGTATAAATTAATTCTAGTACATATAAAGTACCATAATGTTTATTAAATTATCATCACTAATGAATTATTAGTGATAATTATTTCAGGTACAATTTAAGCGCATTATATTCATGTAATGTTATTTGCAAATAATTATCAATTAAATGCAAATTATATTAACTACTTCTAATAATCTAAACTAATGAAAGTGCAATGTAATTTATATTTTGATAATTACAGGGTCAAAATTTGTTTTTTTAATACTCGCATAATATAACATGTACATGTTAGTACAGTGCAGTTTTTCTCATTAAAAAATAATATTCACCATAATTAACCTATTTTTATAATAACATTTAATTAGTAACTAAATAAGAATTCATGTACCTACTGTATTAATTTTAAGTATATGCTAGCATGCAATTTATGTATTTATATAAAACAATAAATTGTCCATATTAACGCGAATAAATAATTACAGTAGTACAATATATACATAACTTATTATTTATTTATAATTAATTTTAATATGATATTAATATTCTGTACACAAATTAAACAAATATTTTGAATATTTGCATAATATAATACTAACAATTCATTAAGTTCAAATATTCCATGAGCTTAGATAACCTCTAATTAAAGTACTTTTAAATTTCACATAAAATATTTTCAATATAAGGCTTTATATAAAATGTGTCTACTTAAATACAATTTTAAACCTACCCAATTACTTCCACCGGAATTATCCATACATGGTGCTAACAGTCACCTTTACAACATCGGATTGTCATTATTTAAACCCCAGAACCATGTAAAACGACGTTGGTACAATCACCCAGCTATTTCATTTACATATTTGCTTCATATGCTAGTACGGTGTTTATTATTTATCATTCATCCAGCTCATAATAAATCAACACATTATCATTTATATTGGGGTAATATTGACCATTTCATGGGCACCAGTATCTTAGTGAACACAGTATGTGGTACAGCCTGTTTATTATGCATAGTGACACAGGTGCTTAATTTTTACAACTACTGGAAAGGTAAAAAACCCACAGATTTACGTATTTTTGAAATGATGGCGGGTTTACGACCACCCTGTAGTATTGGTATATACGACAAGAATTTAGTATTGAAATTGTGCTCAATTACTGGGAAAACCTTACGCCTTTCCCAATATGCCATCCCACTGTTCATGGTACTTTCATTTTNACAGTATTGGTGACATTACCACCATTGTTGATTAGTGTATAATTAGTACAGCATTGGCATGTCCTGTTACTACAATTGCCATTGTTAATTGCAAGAGTATTGGTAACAGTACCACCATAGATGATTTGTGTGTAATTGTTACAGCAACCTGTGCCGCATATTTGTGAAGCATTGCCATTGTTAATCGTAACAGTATTCGTGAACGTACCACCATTGATGACCAGTGTGCAATTTTTACAAGTGCAGGCATTAGCTAATTTAAAATTTAAAATTTAATATTTAATTGGTAATGCTAATTATGGGTTACCTTAAAGGCAAACTACGGCAAGATTTATTAATAATATAGTTATTTTCATTATTAGATATGGTTGAGTTAATAAGATATAGCTACAATTATGTATTCACTATTAATAATATATATTTTTTATTTAAAACATATCAATAGTTGTCTAAGAATTAAAACATTAATGACAGTAGATTATGAGATACAGACTTTTAATAAACTAATATTATATAAATATTATTCATAATGATTATAAATACATGAATATGCTTTTATCATTAAGTCGTATATATCATAAATTACCTGTATATTATTTATATATCATTTTCTATCACTAGTAATTCATTTATAAATTATTACAAATTACTAAATAAAGTACAATAATATTTACTTAAACTCGTTTATCTATATGACAATTGCACTTATAAGTAACCAGGTGCACTTTATATTTTCAAGGATGAAAACAAATGTTTGAAAACTTTTGTGCATAATTATTTGGAAATTGAAATTTTATATTCATTTTTATATTAAGTAAATTTTCTGTTAAATGAGTAATTAAATAAGTATAAGTCTATATGACATATATTCAAAATTGTTTATGATTTTAAAATCGACATTTAAAATAGCATACAATAATATTAAAAAATAAAATTGCATTAAATTGCAAATAGATTTTGTTCGTGAAAATGCATATATTTTTAAAAACATAATTCCAATCAACGATATAATCACTATTTATAATATATATATATATAATATCAAAAGTTGTCTAAATCATAGAAATACGTAATAATGCACAGATTATACATTTATATCAAAATGTATATACTGTGTTTTTAAAAAATAATCACATTTTAGTAAGTTGTTAATGCGCAGTTTACTATTTAAAATTATTTTCAAATATCATAATCACCGGGATTTGTGTCGCATGTCGAGTTAATACAAACGCCATTATTAACCGTCACAGTTTTCGTTAACGTTTGTGGTGAATTGATGGTTTGTGTGCAAGTACTGCAGGTTTGAGCTAATTTAAAATTATAGTATTTAATATTTAATTGCGAATGCTATTTATTCAGTTACCTGACAAGCCAACTACGGCAAGACTTAATAATATTAATATAATTATTTTCATTATTAGATACGGTTGAGTCAATAAGATATAGCTACCAGAATGTATTCACTATTTATAACAAATATTTTATTTACAACTTATGAAAAGTTGTCGAAAACAAAAGTGACAGAAGATTATCTGATTTATTTATTTCAATGTTTTGATGTACAGGTATGTTTGTCAACTGTCAACTGTTATTTCTCTCTCATTAAAAATACAATAAATATATACCAGTATATATACTATTAATTATTTATTGTCCTAAACTTTAGTGCATGTTACTAGTATAATATATTAATAGATTAATTATTAAACCGTTGCTGACCAATTTTATGAAAAAAGTAATCAAATAAATACATTATAACATATTATATTACCTAAATACTTAATATTAATTTAATAATTATTGTTAACATGATAGTGGCGTAATATTTATGTTTTCAAAATAAGTCTGTGTACACAATATATTCCACTGTTTTGATGTACAGGTACGTTTTTCAAACTGTTAGACCATTGATTCAATGTATTGACACTCTCCCCCTAATATACACGCTATATATTACGGGAAATGTGTACAACTGCTACGATAGCCCTATCCAATACACGCACTAAAAATAGCTATAAAGCTGTGTAGGAGTATGTTCAGGGTGCATATCTGTTAAGGTGTATTTTGTTAATTTTAATTATAAACCACCAATGTCCGATTCTAAATTATATAGTAAATTATTAACTTTGAGAAAGTTTTTTTCATTTCATTTTATTAACTTTCTGTCATTTTCAGGAAATTTCCTAAACTTTTGCTTCTGAGTTGTGTATGAATTGTAATAACATTGAGATGCGATATGGTTTGGCTTATGGCATACATAACATGTTTTCACTGAATTTGAACTGTTTTTGTGAGAATTAGTGGAATTTTTGTTGAAAAACACTTTGTTTTTGTGAAAATTTTTCTCGACTTTTTTCACCTCTGATTCTGAGACCAAAATTTCCATCAATTTCTCAAGTCTTTCAAGTCTTTGTTCAGTAGGACCACCGATGTCTTGACTGACTTCTTGTGGTGACAATACCTCTGATCCGTTGATATCACCAGAAATATCTCTGTTTGAGTGGTCAATAGTAGGGTTAGAGTTGACATTAGTGTTAGCACTGGTTGTGGCCGTGATCTCCACATCATTTACACTGTCATACACTCCATGGATAACACAATTGACTAAATCATTGATCCAATTAATAGCATTGGTTTTGCCGATCACTTTAACACCAGTTTTACTTAATTGATTTAAATATGATTTTTGATTTTTAAGCAAATTGTCAAAATTCACTCGTTTTAAACACAAGTCAGCCATAGCTCTCCAAACTATCTAACTATCAATGACTGATAGATGAGAAAAATAAAATTCACGTATTTGTAGGCCCAAGTATATAAAGCTTTTTTTATTTATTAAAGTCTTTAATTTTAATTTATATTTATTAAATAGTCCTGGAGCCAATGATAATAAATGACATGATGGAACAATTGAGTAATCGTCTGGAGCAAGCTTAAAACTTATTCGTACCAACGTTTAGAATACAACTTTCCAGCGCTAGATTATTAATAACTAATTTTATTGAACCCATTTCAATAAAACTTATTTTAAATTTTAAGTGAACATTGGTCACACTGGTTGCGTCCTTTATTGGAGAGGACAGTCCTCTATTTAGGGTGTCTGTCCTCTGTGTTTTAAATGAGAAATAGTGGACATTGAATGTCCTTTATTTGTGAAAATTATAAAATGCCTTATTTAGAAAATAATTGCAACATAAAACTACTATGTAAACTGCATTTAACAATATAATCATAATAAAATACATTATCATTTAACTAAATTTCATTTAAGTGCAGCAAATTTATATGAAAATATGTAAAACAAACTAATGAATAAATTAGTAAAAAATTTCTTCTGTTAGTGAGATCAGCAGAAAAAAATATTTTCAAAAAATTGTAATTCAATTCCACTATAAAATATGTTGTCCACTATTTGTCCTCTCTTTATTCAATTATTTTATCAAAATGTCCACTAATTCCGAAACTTGAGTTGGTCACACTGCTTGTAACTTCAATATTTAATATATGTACAATAAAAATGAGTTAATAAATAAAAATATACATGGACTAATATCATGTCTAGACATATAGATATTTATAATTTGTAATGTTTTTATAATATAATGATGATTAATTCATGAAATTCATTTAAAATAAATTAAATAATTAAAAAGTCTAAATTAATGGAAATAAATTAATTTATAAACTCATTTACTATCAATATTCATATGTTCACCATTGTACAATTTATTTATTATTTAAATAGCTGATGCAAAAATTATATTAAATGGGGCTTATTTTGATTGTACATAGGTTATAATAATAATAATTTTATGTTTTATAATGATTAACTACGCGAAGTATTTTAATTTAAATAATTTGTAAATGATCAGTGGTTAATCACATTATATGAATAAGAAATTAAAAATATTAAATATATTTAGAATATTTTATTAAACTTATAATAGATTTTTAAAATAAAGCGTATTTTATTATTAATAAAATGTATTTATAAATTTTAAATATCCTGTTATATTACAATTTAATATTTAATGTAAAAGTAATCTAATAAAATGCAAACAATAAAATTTATACTGCATTGAATATAAATTTTTAATGTATAATCATTAGTACAACATAAAAGCAAATATAGTTATCTCATAATTATTATTAAATATTTTCATGATATAAATTCATTTTATTGTTAAATGATTAATATATAATCACTT
>CAJPVJ010003746.1:0-10542 GCA_905397405.1 Oppiella nova | reverse complement strand
CGACAAGTCTTACGTATCTGTAAATAGTTAGTTAGGGAGTGCTCTCCACTTAAAAGCAATTCTAGACAATAATTTTCATTTGTTTTTATTTTATATATCATTTCATCTTTGATTTGTTCAAATGTATCGCAGTTTTCATACAAAATATTTAATACCATTATTATTATTATAACTATTATTATATTATATATTAATTTCAAGATTCTTTACACACATGCAATCAAACGGTTGACTATTTCGCTGATGAATATAAGAGAATATTACTAATTATGCGATTATAATGCATACGTCTTCAGGTGCTTCACATATTCACTGAAACGTGTTTAATATATTCACACCTTTTCTATTGTCTGATCTAAAAATGATACGTTTTTGCAATTTATAGTCTAAATATTTTATTATTTGTCTTAAACAATAAAACAGATATTTGTTTTCTAGTGTTTTTTCACAATTACTGTAACTGTAAGTGAATTTATGTATTGATCAAAAGTTTCGTATAAAAAATATATATTGACTTGTTTGCGCTAATCGTGTCCTTAATTGCACACACATTTGCTTGAATAAAGCGCCCGGAGCTTACCAACGGACTGATCACCGACAGTTTTCTCAAGACAGTAATCTGTCCCAGGTAATTGTCAGGTGTCGACTATTCAAATTGTTTATTGATCAAGTACTGTATGGTTTCTATTTCCAAACGGATTATCATTTATTTATGAAAATCGTGTCCACAATACGTGTTCACAATTGTCGGACACGAGCACAAGTGTCCCAATTATGGTGTTGGAGGGATGTGTCACGTATTGGAAGAAAGCCTTACTTTTTTAAATTAGTATTTCTATTGTTTTAGTTATAATTTGTAATCATTATTGTGATTCAGTTTCTCCTAAACTGAACCTATATTTTATGTTACCTTAAAGTTTGCGATCAGAGTTTGCGGCACTCGATTACTAATTGTGGATGAACTACCTGAGCGATGTGGGTGCCGGTGGGGCCACAGTATTCCTGCGTCTCAATGTGACCGTATGGCCCACACAATACTCGGCAGTGTTTTGGCACTATTTTGGCATCATTTCGATCAATCAGGCGAACTCGATGGACAGACACTGCACAGCGGGTGTCCTGTACTCGTGGGTCATAAATGGATTGCCGGCAAATGGATCCAATCGATGGGACAGGAGTTCCGCAAACCATACACGATCGACAATCATGTCATTCCCTATTAATCACTGAAATGAGTATTAAAAGTATGATTAACTATCACTATCTAAGAGACACCTTATAGGGACAGTTGGCTATTAGCACAAATGTGTATGTCTCTGGAAAACTCATAGTCTATTGTATTTGTGACTTTCTGAGCAGATTAATAGTAATAGTCATTAGAATAGCATTAAATAACTTTAGAAATCGAGTAATAAATGACTAATAATTAAAGAATAATTAAATTAACAGTAGAGTAGGTCTGAGATTAGGAGATAAAATGTGGTAATCGTTGGCTAATCTCCATATTTTTCAACAAATGTTTCGATAATTACTTTAAGCAAAGACTGATAATTTTTAAAATTTAATTCTATATTCAAATAATAATAAGAATTTTAAAAAATTTATAAAAACTTTTGGTAAAACTATTGCTAAAACTTGTATCAAATACACGAAAATGCAGTAAATATGCGAAAATAATCATTAGATTCTCAATTATTGCTTCACTGCTTATCACTAATGTTATGCAGAAAAGTATTATTTGAAAACATTTATAGGATTCGTTGAGTGAAAGTATTTTTCTTATTTTCCATAAATATTATTTGATTAAAGAATTAAATATTATAAATATATAGCATTTTATAGTTATCTTTAATATTATTTTAGGCAAAAATGATGATCATTGTGGCCGGACTCTTTTTTGTTAGCTGGCTACTGCATCAAACCTACCCCGGTCTTAATTATATATATCCAGAAATTAGAAAGTAAATAATTGCATACAAATAAATATATTTAAAAATTTCTTATTTTAGGAGAGATTTAATTTAGAGTTAAGACAACTGTTTGGTTGGGGGTCGGCGTCACGGGAATGACATAGAGATGGATAATATATGGTGTTTTAGTTCGCAGACAATGTTTCGAGTCTTAAGGCTTTCAAATCGGATTTTATATAAATTCTTTCAATTAATTTAATGTATATTAGTCTTAAGGCATTGGAAAAACCATATGAATTGGTTATAACATTACAATCGAAGTGTTTGTAAATATAATAACTTGTTTTGTTGCTTTATTTTTAGGCAAATCCTATCCCATCTCCGGTAAGACAGCGGTTCTCACCATCTTTTAGACGACTTTTCATTTCACTCTTGAGTTCTAGTTTTAAGTGTTGTATTGATTGATGTATTCATTGAATGACTGGTGTGTCTGACAGGAGTCGGAGTCGGAAAGGCGTTGCACTTCGGCCTCAAATGCCGGCGAATCTGAATACGAGAGCGCAGACGACGAGGAGGCGAAGGGTAACGACCAGTCCTTTGAGGACACGGTCTCTGAGCCCCAGAACCTGTCGCCGCCGTCCGCAGAGACCGCTGAAGCCATTGACGCCAAAGAGGAGATGAGTGTCGAGACGAGTGTTGAATGTGTCGTCGAAAGTGAATCAAAAACTTGTGCCCAAATTGACGACAAAGAAGTCACAAA
Source organism: Oppiella nova (assembly GCA_905397405.1). NCBI lineage: Eukaryota > Metazoa > Arthropoda > Arachnida > Sarcoptiformes > Oppiidae > Oppiella > Oppiella nova. The sequence continues at coordinate 7,872 of CAJPVJ010003746.1, read as the reverse complement.
CGAATCCAATTCAGAGATAATCACTGAAACGTGTAATTCTCAGACCACTGACAATGTCTGCGAAAATGAGTCAAAAATTAATGATTTGCCAAATGATGAGAAAACTGAGTCAAAAGTATCTGAAGAGTTGAGTGAAGTCTCGCAAAGAGATGGCATTGAATTGAATGACAATAAAAGTGATGAGAATAGAGTCGACGTCGACATGTCGTCGGATAAAGAAAATGACGACAAATCAGAAACAAATGAAAATGATTTGAACGACGAGTTGGCCGATGAAGAAGGCGGTCGCGAAGAGATCGCTGACGACATGGACAATGAATACGAGGACATGGATGAGTCGGACGAGTGTTCTGTTGAGTCGGATAACGACGGCGTGAATAAAGAGAATGAAGAGGAGAACTCGGACCGAGAGCGACAACAAGGAGATGGAGAGGTATGTCGTGGATTGACAGCTCATAGACTTGTTTTCTAACTGAAGGACTAATTAATGATTTTTTGTGCGCAACAGGAGAGCAATGACTCGCAATCGGCCCAAAAGGACAAGAACTTAGACCAAGACGAGGATAAACGCAACCCTCAGTACATCCCAAAGAGGGGTCCATTCTATGAACACGACGACCGCAATGAAATGGTGGCTCAGGAGGCGTCCGAAGTGCCCGAAGAAGTGAAAGAGCCGACGACCACAACGACGACGAAGGAGGAGACGCCAACCAAACCCATTGTGATCGCGAAGACTCCTAACGAACCGGAAACTGATAAAAAGGTGAAGAAGAAGGTGTGGGTGGAGAGAGAGCGCTGGGGTCACGACCTCTTCAAAGAGGACGAACAGACGCCCAAATCGAAGGACGAGTTGGTCAACACCTATGGCTACGATATACGCACTGAAGACAACGCCCCCAAAGCCAGGCGTTTGCGTCGCTACGGGAGGGGACCCAACAAATACACGCGTCAGTGGCAGGACGAGAACGCCTACAGTCGAGGCTCCGGGAGGACGTCCCCACCCGTCTCGGAACGCAATGAGCGACCCCTCAGGAGTGAGCGAAACGATAGGAATGAGAGACCAGAGCGAGAGCGCGAACACCCGATCCGTACGAATAGCATGACTGAGCGCAGGGAACGCCCGGAACGTAATGAGCGGAAGGGTAGCGATCGCCTCATCGACCGGTCGCCTAATGAGAAGACCTTCCGTTCGAACAGAGATAGAGTCGAAAGATCTGACCGTAAAGATAGAGTCGAACGAAACGATCGAAGAGAGCGAAGACCCGAACCAAGAGATCGTTTGGGCGATAGAGCGCACCAAAGGAGTAACGAAATGCTTCACAATAAGGGAATGTCTGCCAGAAATGAGCGGCCATTGAATGATAACAACAAGCGATTTGATTACGAAGAGAATGTGGNAGACCCGAACCGAGAGATCGTTTGGGCGATAGAGCGCACCAAAGGAGTAACGAAATGCTTCACAATAAGGGAATGTCTGCCAGAAATGAGCGGCCATTGAATGATAACAACAAGCGATTTGATTACGAAGAGAATGTGGAGAAGCGGTCGCAGGCCTTCTCGAAAGACGACTTCCCGGAGCTGCCGAACAATGATTTGCGGAAAAAACTTAATTCTAATCAACAGAGCGCTCAACAGCAGGAGGTGTGGAAAGCGAGCCCACGATTTGGGGGCCATTCAGCGGACATGGATGAGCACAACACCAGTAATAAAGAGTACAAAACAGAACCGATGAAAATCATTGAAGCGATTGAACACAACAGCCGACAAACCGCATACAACGACCCGAACGTCGTGCGGACGCTTACTCGGACATGGATGAGCACAACACCAGTAATAAAGAGTACAAAACAGAACCGATGAAAATCATTGAAGCGATTGAACACAACAGCCGACAAACCGCATACAACGACCCGAACGTCGTGCGGACGCTTACGTTTGAAAACTCGAAGTTCTCGCAAAGAAATTCTTCGGCCGGTTATGAGTACGACGATGAGAGAGGAGGCGCCGGCGGTCGGGCCAGAGGTCGCAAGTCTGCCGACATGGAGGGCTCCGGTCGACCCATTCGTAAATCGAATAGTAGCTTAAATTATGGCACTTATAGTCAGCAGAAAGAGGCGACCGATAACTACAGGAGCCATCGGAACAGCGGGCGGACGGACCGTAGCTATCACTCGGAAGAGCCGCTCAACCGAAACGCCGAGCGTTACTACGAAGAGGACAGTTATGGCACTCTTCGGGATAGAGAACCCAATTATATCTCATCGACGAGTCCGATGCAGAAGATGTCGATTGAAGAGAAGAATGCGGTTCTGAACCGAAACAACGAAAGCGAACAAACGAGACCTAAGAGGTATTCATCGCTTCGACAGCAACAACAACAGCAACGAGTGATTCCCGACAATATGTCGAGCATTGCATCCATCGGACATGGATGAGCACAACACCAGTAATAAAGAGTACAAAACAGAACCGATGAAAATCATTGAAGCGATTGAACACAACAGCCGACAAACCGCATACAACGACCCGAACGTCGTGCGGACGCTTACATTTGAAAACTCGAAGTTTTCGCAAAGAAATTCTTCGGCCGGTTATGAGTACGACGACGAAAGAGGAGGCGGTGCCGGTCGGGCCAGAGGTCGCAAGTCTGCCGACATGGAGGGCTCTGGTCGACCCATTCGTAAATCGAATAGTAGCTTAAATTATGGGACTTATAGTCAGCAGAAAGAGGCGACCGATAACTACAGGAGCCATCGGAACAGCGCTCGGACGGACCGTAGCTATCACTCGGAAGAGCCGCTCAACCGAAACGCCGAGCGTTACTACGAAGAGGACAGTTATGGCACTCTTCGGGATAGAGAACCGAATTATATCTCTGAGACGAGTCCGATGCAGAAGATGTCGATTGAGGAGAAGAATGCGGTTCTGAACCGAAACAACGAAAGCGAACAAACGAGACCTAAGAGGTATTCATCGCTTCGACAGCAACAACAACAGCAACGAGTGATTCCCGACAATATGTCGAGCATTGCATCCAATACTCAAATCGCGCCGACGAGTGATAACCGCAATATAAACCATCAGTTCTACGACTCGCATACCGGTACCATTCAGACGACCCCCTATTACACGGAACAGTCCGTACCACAGCCCCCGCGAAACCCATATCACCCGTATATGTCGCCCAACGCCCCAGAGTCCCCGCAAACGCACGCAACCACTTATATACCACAACCACTACCGCAACAAATGCCACAACAGATTCCGCAACAGATTCCGCAACAGATTCCGCAACAGATACCACAACCCATACCCCAGCAAATGCCCCAAAGATATATACCACAGGCAGCGCCTCAACCTTCACCTGACAACTCCAGATATATACCAACAGCAGTGCCCACCTCAGCACCGGTACCCACACACCAAATACCGCAACCCCTGCCTCAAGCAGGACCCCCTCCGCCAACCAATGTAATTACGGCGCCCCCTCCCGGAGCATATATTCCCAGTTTCCCATCTGGATATCCACAGTTCCCACCGGCGCCCCCGCCCACACACGTTCCCCCTGGCTATCCCGGACACGTACCCCCGCAACAGCCACCCACACAGCAGTTACCCCCAGAGCTATTCAGGGGTCCGCAGGGGGCGGTCTATTACGACCCGCAGAGTCAACAACAGAGCCGACAAATATCACAACAAAGACGTCCAAAGGCTGCCATACCTATAGTGCCGCCGCCCGACCAGACCGACGGCGATGGCGACAAGTCTTACGTATCTGTAAATAGTTAGTTAGGGAGTGCTCTCCACTTAAAAGCAATTCTAGACAATAATTTTCATTTGTTTTTATTTTATATATCATTTCATCTTTGATTTGTTCAAATGTATTCGACAAGTCTTACGTATCTGTAAATAGTTAGGGAGTGCTCTCCACTTAATAGCAATTCTAGACAATAATTTTCATTTGTTTTTATTTTATATATCATTTCATCTTTGATTTGTTCAAATGTATTGCAGTTTTCATACAACATATTTAATACCATTATTATTATTATAACTATTATTATATTATATATTAATTTCAAGATTCTTTGCACACAAATGCAATCAAACGGTTGACTATTTCGCTGATGAATATAAGAGAATATTACTAATTATGCGATTAAATGCATACGTCTTCAGGTGCTTAACGTATTCACTGAAACGTGTTTAATATATTCACACCTTTTCTATTGTCTGATCTAAAAATGATACGTTTTTGCAATTTATAGTCTAAATATTTTATTATTTGTCTTAAACAATAAAAGCAGATATTTGTTTTCTAGTGTTTTTTCACAATTACTGTAACTGTAAGTGAATTTATGTATTGATAAAAAGTTTCGTATACAAAATATATATTGACTTGTTTGCGCTAATCGTGTCCTTAATTGCACACACATTTGCTTGAATAAAGCGCCCGGAGCTTACCAATGGACTGATCACCGATAGTTTTCTCAAGACAGTAATCTGTCCCAGAACACTGGAAATCTGTCCCTGGACATTTTATTGTCAGGTGTCGACTATTATTCAAATTGTTTATTGATACAGTACTGTATGGTTTCTATTTCCAAACGGATTATCATTTATTTATCAAAATCATGTCCACAATTGTCGGACACGAGGACGAGTGTCCCAATTATGGTGTCCGAGGGATGTGTCACGTATTGGAAGAAAGCCTTACTTTTTTAAATTAGTATTTCTATTGTTTTAGTTATCATTTGTAATCATTATTGTGATTCAGTTTCTCCTAAACTCAACCTATATTTGATGTTATCTTAAAGTTTGCGATCAGAGTTTGCGACTCAATTACTAATTGTGGATCAACTACCTGAGCGATGTGGGTGCCGGTGGCTAATCTCCAGTGCCACTCCATATTTTTCAACAAATGTTTCGATAATTACTTTAAGCAAAGACTGATAATTTTTTAAATTTAATTCTATATTCAAATAATAATAAGAATTTTTAAAAATTTATAAAAACTTTTGGTAAAACTATTGCTAAAACTTTTATCAAATACACGAAAATGCAGTAAATATGCGAAAATAATCATTTGATTCTCAATTATTGCTTCACTGCTTATCACTAATGTTATGCAGAAAAGTATTATTTGAAAACATTTATAGGATTCGTTGAGTAAAAGTATTTTTCTTATTTCCCATAAATATTATTTGATTAAAGAATTAAATATTATAAATATATAGCATTTTATAGTTATTTTTAATATTATTTTAGGCAAAAATGATGATCATTGTGGCCGGACTCTTTTTTGTTAGCTGGCTACTGCTTCAAACCTACCCCGGTCTTAATTATATATACCCAGAAATTAGAAAGTAAATAATTGCATACAAATAAATATACAAAATCTATAAGAAAAAGATAATTTTTGTTTTTTTAAAAAATATCTATCCATATATCAAATTGAGTTGGATCCTTTTACATTTTATGGCTAAACGTTTGTTTTAATCCTTTTATTTATGCATTTTATAATGTAAGTACTGTATACCTCCATTCTTATTAACATTAAAAAATAATTTTAAAAATTTCTTATTTTAGGAGAGATTTAATTTAGAGTTAAGACAACTGTTTGGTTGGGGGTCGGCGTCACGGGAATGACATCGAGATCGATAATATATAGTGTTTTAGTTCGCAGACAATGTTTCGAGTCTTAAGGCTTTAAAATCGGATTTTATATAAATTCTTTCAATTCATTTAATGTATATTAGTCTTAAGGCATTGGAAAAGCGTATGAATTGGTTATAACATTACAATCAAAGTGTTTGTAAATATAATAACTTGTTTTGTAAAAGTATTGACAACTCATTAAGTGACTGAACATAGCTTTTGGACACTTTGTCTTTAATTGATTCGGCAATCGATTCGTTTTTCTAATTCATAAGCAAAATATAAAATTAATTAAAATATTTACTTATTCTTGAAATCTAATAAACAAACCNGTTTTTCTAATTCATAAGCAAAATATAAAATTAATTAAAATATTTACTTATTCTTGAAATCTAATAAACAAACCATTGATTGATTGGAAGCAAAGGGTTCGTCAAAAACGGACGATATGTTGAGGGCTTGAGAATTGTGTCATACGTTGAGCCGACTCTTCAAACTTAACAATCAGTGACGAGTATATCAAACTGAATACACATTAACTCTATTGACGTGTAGTTTATTTCATTTAATCACAACTCAATTGTTTTAATGACTTAACAATTGGCCAAACATTGATTGCATTTGAATGTCATTTGAGACTAATTTGTATTAGTCTTCCAGTGCTGTACAGTTTGTTACCATTCCAGTGATAATAACCACGAGATATCTGTAAAATATGGATCAGTTCACACTTCTCATGCTATTGTCGTTTTCCATGCTTTTCGGCAGTTATTTCTCGGGAACCATTCCTCTGGTGTTCACATTCTCTGAGGTATGTCTTCTAAACGCCATTCAATATTCCTCCGCATATACCATCGGTATACCATCAGCTAATATATCCATCTGTCATCAGACCATTAGACCATTAGGTCTACTGATGGACATTCAATACCTGCTACTTATGATAGTCTTAAGCATAGTCTCTAATCCATGGTTTGTTTGTTTTGACATTTATAGGACAAACTGCGACTCTTAAGCGTTTTAGGGTCCGGGATATTGGTTGGAACCGCTCTCAGCGTTATATTACCAGAAGGTGTGAACACGTTATACACCTCATCCCATGGTTTGTCCCTCACTTTGCCATCACTTGTGTTGCGATCATTACTTTGAATGTATTTCTCATGAATTGAAACAGAATTTCATTCACATCTGAAGACAATTTCAACGCAAAAGACCACAAACGAGACGACGAAGAGTGAAGACAATCCTCATTCAGTCATTGGTCTGACTCTAGTCATCGGATTCGTCTTAATGTTATTAATCGATCAGTTCTCCATCTGAAGACAATTTCAACGCAAAAGACTACAAACGAGACGACGAAGAGTGAAGACAATCCTCATTCAGTCATTGGTCTGACTCTAGTCATCGGATTCGTCTTAATGTTATTAATCGATCAGTTCTCCAATCGACATACCGGTGCCAACTCATACTCAGTCGCTCTCCAAAGTGGTCAGTCATTGAATGCCACCAACTCTTCATTCATTGTCTTATAAATGAATTTCCTTACGAAACGCCTTCAGATTCCGCAGAGAATGGCGAAAGTCTGTCCACTTGTGTGCCGAAGCGGTCGTCCAAAATGACGGCAACCATTGGTCTAGTGGTTCATTCGGCCGGTCAGTCACTCCCAGCCCTCAAAACCCTTACTTTTTTTAACCCAAAAACTTATGACAATAGCGGACGGCATAGCATTGGGTGCGGCGGCCACGACATCGCATACCGACGTTGAGATGATAGTGTTTTTGGCGATTATGTTGCATAAGGCGCCGGCAGCCTTTGGTTTAGTAACGTTCCTAATGCATGAGGGGGTCGAGAGGTCACGTCTTCGCAAGCATTTGTTAGCCTTCGCATTGAGTGCACCCATCGCTGCGTTCATCACATTCTTCGGCATAAGTCAGGGCACCAAAGAAGCCCTTTCCGACTACAACGCAACCGGTCTGACCACTCAGTATATGCCTTTCCTTTCGTGCATCGATTGATTGTATAACTCGTTGTTTACTTAGGAATCGCAATGTTGTTCAGCGCCGGTACTTTCCTATACGTGGCCACTGTTCATGTCTTACCAGAGATCACACAACACCAACACTTGAACCTCAAGGAACTGTTGGCATTAGTGGGCGGAACGTTCATACCGTCGCTGCTGACTGTGAAACACCACCACTGATAGCACTCATAGTA
>CAJPVJ010003745.1:0-10542 GCA_905397405.1 Oppiella nova | reverse complement strand
ACCGGCCGGTATTATAGGGGCCGGACTGGCCATACATGTGGAACGGGATGAGTCTAACCGACGCCGTAAACAGAAACAATTGGCTGCCATCCTATTCATACAATCCACGTACCGGTGCTATAAGGCTGACCACTGGTACTATGAGCACAACACCACTTCAGCTGACATACCGGTGCCTCAAATGGGTGGCCAGTTGTACACTATTAATAGTACGGCGACGAGAAATGCCGTGCGATTCGTGAGAATAACCCGATTTTTGGCCGCAAAACGGCGTTTCAGAGCCGCTATGTCTGGGGAACTGGACGTCGATCAGGCGTTCAGTAGCTATAAATGCAATCAGATGTCTGTCCATCAGAGGATATCCCAGATTAATGATGTCATGAATGTTATGGACCGGAAGGTTAGCATTAATGAGAGTTTGGCGCAAAAGTCTGAACAGAATATTCTGTACAGAATAGAGACCATGAGTTCAGTCATTGAGTACATCGAGTGTCAACTGAAGCGACAGAATATGTTAATGGATTTCATTGAATATAATAGCGGTTTAAATGCAAATAAATTTCATACAAAGTGTACTGAAAATACTAACCATAAGAATAGTATTAATGATAATAATGTTTACAATAAAATATATGAATCGCGAATAAATGAAAAAGTATTTTATTTGAAAAACTGTGTAAATAATGAGAGTTCGCATAATATTTCGTAATTATTTTTGTAATATTTTTTGTGTGTATTTAAATGCTTGAAATAAATTATTTATAAAAAGTGTGATTAAACTCTAATTTAAAAATAAAATAACTTTTGTAGACAAGAATTTCTATAAATATTATTAGACTTTATTCACAAATAATATAAACTACAAGGAGTTAAATAAATATTTGCATTTGATGTTGAAAATGATCCTGATATCAATTATCACTGAGCATATAAGGATTAAAATTCCTTATAATAACTATAAGAATCAAATGAATCTCAAGTGAAATCTCAAGAATATTCTTATCAAATAAGTCAAGTAATTACACGTACGGTGGAAATCGTTTGATAATTTATTATATGATTACTAGTACCTAGATTACTAGGTATATGTGCAAAAAACAATTGCAATGAAATAGCGATCAAAAAACAATAGTAAATGTAGTTTTATATCAATTCATGTATAATATATTTATATTTATAAAGGATTTAGAAAATGAGGGCAAATATATAGTTCATAAAACTTACGATTAGTTTACCAATGAGTGTCACAAATAACATGCTATTTATGAATATATATGATATGACTATTGCTTTATAATAAAAACATACAATTCTTCAAACAAAATAATTACATTCAAAAAATAGTAACTTATAATTAAAATAATTAATTCATTAAATGCATAATAAAAACACTAAAAATCATAAAATTTCATATCCAAAAATGAACCATGTATATAAATTTGTTAACACACACGCTATTTAAATACAATATATATTCACGCGACTCCTGTACCGGGAATTCCCTTTCACACGGAATTCCTCCTAAGACTCATTGAATTATCACAAAATTTATTATTACTATAACTATTGGTATTATTCACAAAATTACTACAACTTTGTCGGCCATCGGTGGCCGTACCGGAGGACTGGGAGTCCAGCACGTAGTCGACAAACTGCTCGCTACGGATCAGTCGCCGGGAGATACCCTCCATCACCGGTAGCTGACTGTCAACCCTCGCCATAATGGCCATCAGTGTCACCTCCAGTCTCTCAATCTTGCGCTCCAGACACGTATTCGCGCCGTAAATCCGCTGTTCATTAGCGCCAATCTTACGGACAATACTGTCCACCGACCTCTGGATCAGCTTAACCTTATTCATCACATCCAGCTGCCCGTCCTTATAGCTTTGCAACACATTCTTGATGTCCAGGGGCCGTAGGAGTTCCTTGAACCGTTGTTTGGCTATGAAAAACTTGGTCAGCCGGACAAATTTGTTGGCAATGTTCTCGTAGTCATGTTTTTTGAACAAATCCATGGGTTTGTGCTTAAAAAATGAGGAAACGGCTACATAATTGGCGTTAGCCTTGTAGCACCGCCACATGCACTGGATCAAAATGGCCGCGGCCACTTTTTTCTTCTTTCGCTGCTGATTGCGCTCCTCCTCCTCCACTTTGAGGGCCAGTCCGGTGCCGATGATGCCCGCGGGTAAGGCGAATATGGCCACCCCCAGTACGGTGAATAAGCTGGATATTAGTTTGCCCAGCCATGTCATCTGTGAGGGTGCGAGAGGTAGGTGTTAATCTAGCGTATGTTTTCGGGCTAGTTATGTAGGTTTTGTTTGTTTTTTTTGATACTGATTTGTGGATTTTTAAATTTGTAATTTTGAACGTGAAAATGTAAGCAATGCTAATTATATCTTATCCGATAAAATAATCTAATATTTTAAAATTAAAACTAATTTATTAATATATATATGAATTACTTTAGTAATACAGTATAACAAAATTATTATTGTATAAACTGTAAACTAAAATAACTAAAAAATTTCATGTATAACAAACTATAAAACAAATATAAATCGGGAACAAACCGAACTCATTTTACAAACAGTAATTAAAAATTACATAAACTAAACATGGTAATCTACGAAAACTCAATAATAAACTTGGCTACTTTGACATAACTTTTGGATAATTTAAAAATCTATAAACCTTGTATATTTTATTAACTATGGCATGCGTTAGTACTGTAAATGTAAACAAAAGTGAGTGAAAGTGTGTAAAACTTTTACAAAATTTATTTAAAGTTTGTAAAAGTAGGTGAATGAGTACTAGTACAGTATATTAATAAATGTCATTTTTGATAACTAATTATCTGTAATTAATTGTGTTTTAAAAATCAAGTGTAATATTCAGTGCAAGTGTATTGTAACATAAGGTCATACGCACCGGCACTTTATCCCCGTAGCCAACCGTCGATAGGGTAACCAACTGTATGGACACAAAACAAAATAAAATAAAATAAAACCTCAAAAGATTATAACTATAGTAAATCACAACACAACACCAAAAAAACTACATACCGGTGCTTTTAAAAAACTTACTAGCTAAATTAAAACAATTCACTAAAAATACACCAAAAACTACTTTACAAAACTTCAAACTACCGTCACTTTACTTGGGGAAGGGGGACAGGGATCACACAAAGGGTTGTATAGACTATCACACACACACAAAAACAGACATCCCTTACCGCCCACCACATGGCCTCCGCTATGCTGTCGAACTGGTGGTTCTCATCCTTCTCCACGATATAAGAAATGTACGCCAATATACACAACACTATGAACTCGATGTAAAATATGATAAACAACTGCTCCCTCTGGTCGTAGATGACCGAGGACAGCACCTTCCAGGGCTGCAGTTGCTTATTGAGGGTCAGTATCTGTAGGACTTGAAAAAAGCGGTGAAACCCGCGGAAAGCCGACGCCGCGAACACCTCGTGACCGCTCGATGGGTTGATCGTCAACACCACCAGCGATAGGGTGATGACGATGACATCCATGAGCCGCGAGGGCACCGACAGGTACTTGATTTTACCCGACCAGCCCTGGTATTGGTTTTTGCAGCTCGACGACCACATCCGGATTATGAATTCCCCCGAAAACCATATGATTATGACTTTCTCTAACAGGTATAGGAAGCGTAGGGCTCCTACATGTCGAGAGGGAGGGAGATATACAAAGCAATTAGTATACCTGTGCTATCGGGGAATATGTGCATTCGATTAATGATTATAATTATTTTAATTTATTTTAAGCTAGTTACTTTTGCTATTAAGTTATTTCTATTTAGGTAGTTTTACCTAGTTACTTAAAAATTGTTAGTAAGTTATAAGTTATATTTTTTATATAGAGATTTTAGAGGTTAGGCACCTATTGCATGTGATTAGTACACTTAATTTGACCAAGCTAATTATATAATGAGTACACTAACCGACTTGAAACTCGTCAATCGTTGAGAATACCGTGACTATAAGGCACGCGAATACCATAATGAACACCAGTATGTGATAACTTATGGCCCAAAAACCTATGGGTTTAGTAAAAATAAATACAAATATTTTGTTGTAAAAATTGTAAATAAAAGCAATTAATACATAAAACATATAAAATCCAAACCAATCTAATATCTATTGGGATATGCATTAAATTCATTTTTAATTTTTAAAATTATTCAGATTATCTTGATAATTTTACCTCGATACTTATTGCTAGGCACTTATTTACAATTTTGAATTACTTAAGTATTAAAAATTAATTCCGTTACAAACTGTACACTAAAACCACTACCAATTTAACCAAGTATAACAAAAATATAAACTAAAATAACTGATACATACAAAAAAGTTGTTAATTTTACAAACTGTAACCCACAAATTACACAAAACATACTCCAGCTAATTAACACAAATTAATACTAAGCATGGACACTCACACACTAACAAACTTAACACCATAAACAACCTAGTCTGACCAACCTTTTGGGTAATTGAGAAAATTATAAACCATGTACTTTTGCTTGTAATTCTTGGTTTTTTGGTTGAAGTAGGTATGCATCCCGAGTACGGACCCCAACTCCTCGTCCGATTGGCGGCACTCCCTAATCGTGCGCTTATTGTTCACCTCCTGAAGCATAGCCAGTATTTTACGCTTCGTGTAGGCGCTGGTGTTGTTGAAGGTCTGGACGTTGGATAAGTCGAAACCATTGGCATTCTTCTGGATCACTATCTGCGGGACTCCGGTATCCTTGTTGAGCACCACTACGCTGTTGCGTTTGGTCTGGTATAGGGAGATGGGAGGGCTGGTAGTTGACTGCTGGGACAGGTACTCCCGTTGCACCCGGTTTAACATTGTGGGGTCCAGTTCCGCACTTGTATTTTAATGGGCAATGGATATGAGAATAATGTGTTAATTTCAGTGAATATTTAGCTAGCAAGTTTATATTCAGTGAATATTTATAGCTATGAAGTGAATATATTACACTAGGAGATTAGTATCCAGTTAATTTCTCAGTTAAATAGCGTTTCATATTCTCATAGCAAGTATTTGGAGCCAAATATTGTACACAAAAATAATATCGCATTTGAAGTCATATTTATTTATATATGTCTTAATGATTATTACGACGCCTTTTCTCACTCACTCTCATCAACACATAAATAATAAATAAAATGAAAAACTATTTTTTGTTGACTCAAAAAATATATATTTATTCACTATTAGCTACACTTCACTTAATACACAGACAACCAGTTAATAGCCATGTATTTAGCGTTTCAATGCTATGAACGCCGGGTGTATTCAATGGACGGCTAATACACTACTGTAGGCACCGATTGACTGAATCGACAAAATGGGAAACTTTTTTCGTAACGAAGTTATAAATAGTTTGCAATAAATATCAATCACTGCTGAAAAATAGTGAACACTGTATATAATGAAGTGTATTAATACGTAAACTGATGCCCCAATCGATGTGTTGATTAAGTGAACAAAAATGTTTTACTAATAAAAACCACAGGAAAGGCAACTTAATAGCACTTCGTATATGAAATTGATAACTATTTCTATGTATTTGTGATTCACTTGAATACTGACTTAAAACACTAGTCATTACATACATACACACAACACATTATCAACACATTAAGTGGCTATTAGTTATTGAAAGTCTACAATAAATGCTAAATTACTTTCTTAATTATCTCTACGAAAAGTAAGTATTACTTGTTTTACAGGCTTTTCAATCATAAGACGTGTGCAGGTCTTCAAGGGATGGGATTAGGTAGTGAATGGGGAGGGCCTACTTAGGTATCAAAAATGTGCACTGATACTTTTATAATCTACTGATTTAAGAGTTATATTGAATATGATTGTGAGATACGTGATAAATAGTATACATGGTGATAATTAAAGGGGTCAGTACCGGGGACAACCTTGCTATAAACTGGGTAATTTTTAAGTGTACTGTAGATACATTAGCAAGATAATTAGGTGCTATTAATAGATAAAAGTGTGTACAACAAAGGGTTTCTGTATTCCCGGTGAAACGGTATGTCTGAAAATGTTATGATAGGACTTACAATGAGTTTAATTGTGAATTGAATTGAAGTTTTTGTATTTCATTCACACTTATAGTGAATATAATTCATTGAATAATTGCATGCATTTATACAGTGATTGACTGTATTTCTATGTAGTATAGTATATATATTTAATTTATTATTATGTATACTTGTGTGTATAATATAAATCTGGTTAAAACTCGCACCGATAGTAACGTGTCTAATGTTAAATGAAATATAAGTTTATAAGATTTTAAGATTTACTTTTAAAAACAGTACAGTAAATACTATTTATAAAGTTTGTGTCAAACCGATAGCAACATAGCAAACAAAATGTTTGAATATGTTTGCCACAAAAATTGGTGTCAATTATGGGTTTTCCACGCGATATGACTATTAATAAATTGTAATTTTCCTAAACCTTTACAAAGATTTTCTTATAAATGTTTTGTTTACTTGTATTCATTTGTTTGCATGACTTTTGTATCAAATGTTTGATGTAAAAGTGAAAATTTGTTATACATTTTGCTTATTAGCGGAGAGAGAGAGAGAGAGAGAGAGAGAGAGCTATTAAATGTCATAAGAAATAAATACAAGAATTTTCTAAACTTTTTTTTGATGACTTGATGTCATGTTTTTCATATCTCTATGACATGTTTTACACAACAAAAACTCAATACATTTGTTAACCACATATTGATTACAAATTATGATTATGTACTATACTATCAAATTGATCCAGGGGCTAGGGATAGGGGTGGACTCACTCACACACACATGTTAAAAACATACGCCTAAAAAAGTGCATGCTACATATTAATTTTTAACCACTGATATGACAATAGCTACGATATACTATTAGATACCATGTTAAACATCAACCTCCCGACCCCCACAGCACTGGTACCCCTTTGAATATACCACATTTCATAGGAATTAATACATTATCTCAAAGTTTACATTAATTTGTAAGACAAGACACTCTCTAACTGTCAGATAAGGCAGTCATTCAGCGAGACGTCAAACAAACTGATGGTTCAGCCAGTAATGGATATAAAGTTTTTGATTGTCTATTAAATAACATGTATTTATATCTCATTAGTAATATATGAATAGCTAGTATAACGTGAGAAATAAGCTAGAAAAGTATAAAATTGTTATTTATGTTTGTTTATTTATTAGCTAGAAATTTATTGGTAACGAGTGATTTGAAAACAAAATTTTTTTGTCATGTTTTCTGTAATAAATCATATGTTGTTTAGTATTTAATAACAGGAAATGTTTAGTAATTTGTGTTCAGTTATAAATAAATAGATTTTAATTTTATTGTAAAAAAGTTTTAATTACAAATTGTCTAAATGTCTGTGTAATTACTACTTAATAATTCATTGATTATTGTAAATTAGATAAACCTTTATATTAAATTATATATCGTATTTGAAATCACTATAAAAATTATTTTTAGGTATAAATCCCCTAATTAAATAAAAAATGACAAAAGTTTTGAAATGTTTGCCAATTAAATGTATGTCTCAAATCATAAATAATATAACAAACAGAAAAATCGTGACCAAGGTACATAAGGTTTTGGTTAAATAAACTTTTACTTTGCTATTATTCTCATTGAATTTTCTCATAAAAGTTTTCAATGATAATTGTATTATACAATTCAATACATAATAAAATAACAATGAAAAATATATTTTCAAAATTCATGGACAGTGTATTCATTCGTAATAATAGATATAATATTATAGTATCCATTAATTGCAAACTGATTTATTACATAAAAAAAGTTTCATTCAAGATTTGTAATTGCTAAATTAAAGTTTTAAAATTATACTATTACTCAAAATAAAAATTATTTAGAAAACATATATTTTTCTCAAAGTTTGAAATGAATTAATTACTAATTTTATTAAATTGAGTACAAAATTAATTTTATACTGTACAAAAAAAAGTTTTAGATTGTAGGTGAATGGTATTCTGGGCAATATTCATTTTAAAAATATATAATTATACTAAATTCATTACTGTATATTAATTAACCCTAAATTATTATGCTATTATTGAATAACTATTGCAAACTTGTATTATATAACCGACTTGTATTATATATTATATACACGTGTTTTAATGTCAAATAGCAAGCAATATAAATAAATATACACTTTTAGGACCTACCTCATTTTCACTATATGTTTGCGAAATGTTAATCCACTTCACTATACGGTTGACTTCATAATATTATACATTTTCCATTACATCCGTGTTATAAGTGAAGACTTTATTTAATTGAATTTACCTAGATAGCTTAAATAATTATGTAATGGCCCCCACTCAAATAAATTGTGCGAGCTTACTTTACAGATATAAGCAGCTTTACCAGACGTCCTCCATTTTAACTTCTATTATCTCCATTCTTACGGACTATATTAAAGTGAACTTAAAGGAGCTGGGTAAGTTTGAAAGTACGTGCACCTAAATCTCAATTAATAAGTCGGCACAAGTGTCCCAGTACATTTTAAGCACAATAAACTTATAAGTGTATCATGCTATGTATTCAGTAATTATGTCCAAAATTATCGAATCACAAGTTTTATCAGGATCAATATATAATATATCAACGTGGTAATTATAGGGGGTTTATGAATTTATATTTGTTCATTAATAATACCGTGGTAATTATAATTCACATAATAAGTCCAACTTGTATCTCAACTGATAATGTTATTTTTAATTTTAATATAATGCTTTTAAAAATAAATTATCATTCAATTGTTATTAATATACACTGGTACATTCAGTTCAAACACACATATTGTACGTAAAATTGTTAACATAATTGCACTTGTTAATATTGTACATATATGTTCACTACGTTTGTATTATAATAATAAAAATAATTAATAAGTAACCACGTTTGAATTCACTCATAATTGAGCTTAAGTTATAATCAAGGTAATCATATTACTAATATAATTAATTTTTACATAGTTAACTTAGATACGCATGATTTCATAATACATTTGTGGCACCTGAGTACATAATATGTTTATTAAGCTAATAATTACCATGATGTTTGTTAAGTTATAATAGAAAACAGGTTTACATTAATATTTAATTGTTAAAAAAATATTTACAAAAAAAATAATTTAAATATAAATTCAATTGATTGATAATAGAAATGATGTCAACCCTCACATCCAGTTCCCAATGTCATAAAATGTGTTCATAATATTTATTCAGATTTATTTAAAATATAAACACATGTTAAGTACAAAATTGTTACAAAAATTTCAGTTTTGGTGATTTTGTAATTGTTTTAAAAAATTATAATTAATATAAAAATTTAATTAACAACAAAAAATTAACTTTTAATTGTATTATAAATTAATAGTAATTGTAAGTTGTGGTTCCCAATATATAACATTATTTAATCAAATTAAAATAATAATTAAAGTAATCAATTACTCTGGTACAGTTTGTTGAATATTAATAACAAAAACTATACTGTATCTAAAATTAAAAATATAAAACTATTAATTTGTTACTAAATACTATTTATTAATAATTTTGACCCCTGCTAATTAAATTTATAACAAATATTCCAGCATTAATAATTTGTATAATATGTAATTTAAATCACCAATAAATTTTAAACTACCTTGTAATTATGTACAATTTTATAAACTAAGGTATAAGTTTTATGTAATGGCACAATTTTTAACACTATGGCGCGCGCTTAAGACTTAATTGTTGGGATCAAACTGTGGGTCATTTTGTAGGCCTGTTATTATTGATTATGAATATCAAATGTTTTACAGTATCTGATTATCCTTAAGAATATTATAGCATGTGGATGACATAAAGGTCCGAAATAATTTTTGCACACTTTTACAGTGTATTTCTATGTAATAATTTCTCAAAATAATACATTTTTTCTCTGTTCTTGATAAAACCCGACATTTTCCACAATTATAAAATTCTTTCACAATTATAATTTCCACAAACGATATATCATATAAAAATATAACTTTTTCTCTACAATATAGAAAAAGAATTTTGAAAAATAATATACTCTGTCCAAATGCCAGGCCTCCCAAATGTATAGACGCTTAGTGTAACTTTGTAAAAAGTTTTATAGAAATATATTGATAAATAATTTTAATTTATATGATGAGATATACTGTAACACCCCTTCCCGACGCATACATGTTATTACTGTATTGATAAATTAAGAAATCTCTGTAGTTTTACCATGTATGGGTTGGGAACGGCTCGTACAGTATATCTCATTATCTAAATTTAATTTTTTTTGCAAAAATTATTTCGGACCTTTATGTCATCCAGGTGCTATAATATTCTTAAGGATAATCAAATATTGTAAAACATTTGATATTCATAATCAATAATAACAGGCCTACAAAATGACC
>CAJPVJ010003743.1:0-10551 GCA_905397405.1 Oppiella nova | reverse complement strand
AATATTTAGAAATACAACTAAACTCATGCTGACTAAAAATGTTAAAATGATTAATGCTTAATAAAAGCGTTAAAAGCGAATGAATAGGAAATAACATGTAGAATATGCGGACAAACCATGGCCCGTAAGGAGAAGTGTCTGGCCATTCGCCAAATTTGACCAGCCTAATTAACTCATAAAATAGTGTAGAATAAAATGTTATATGCCAAGTTTGCAGATTCAAGTATATACTTGGCTACACCCAGAGTTAGGTACATCTCATGTTATGTGACATTATATCCTAATAGCTTAAAACTTTTATTCAAACATGAATTTTTAATTTAATTTAAATTATATAAAATATTTGTAAGTTACCTAATTTTTATATACCTTTCACCTAGATTAATACGATGCTTGTTTCCCAAATTTGCAAATAATGGGTCGGTTACCACATATGATTTTATGTGTGTATTACCATTCAACAGTATAAACGAAAAGATTTATATTGTCTTATTGTTCTGGCTTATAATATTGACTACGATATCTGGCATCAATATTATCTATCGATTGTTAACTATAAAATATCCGTTAATTCGTGCGTTAATTATTAGACTCAGGGTCGGTTACAATGAGTACCTTTGTTTAAAACAAGTATTACAGTTCACTACAATTGGCGACTGGTTCATACTGTACCAATTGAGCAAGAACATTGACTACCAAGATTTCAAGTTTATGATGGATGAGTATTCAAAAATTGTTGAAACACAACGCGATACAAATTTTGAGATGGATACTATTACTAATACTGCACCATTGAAAAATAATGTATTAGTTATTTAGAATAAATTTAATAATTGCTACAAGCTCATTTGTTCATTGTCTAGCAGGCAATTTATGTTGACTGTCTATTAGGCTTAAAAGTTACTGGCACTTGTTTATTTTTAATTATTGACTATTTTAACAATAATATTATACTATATAATACAATGCTTTGTTAAATATAAAGGGTGTCCCAGCGTATTAGCAGGATTTGAAATTAAAATTAAAAATATTTACAATTTTGATTTAAATCAATTTATATTTAATCGTAATTTATATTTATGATTTAAATAAGATTTTCGAAAAATATAATTGTGAAATTAAAATTTTTAAAATAAAATTGTTTTATTAATTAAACTGTAAACCATAAGTGTTAATGTTAATATCCGGTACAATAACAATTTATTATATTGCGTTTAAATAATAACGTTTTATAGTAATATAGATAATTTTATTTTAACACAATTTATTTCCAGTACAATCACATTACATATTTATGCAAACATTTAATTTACTGTTAGTTTACTATTAGAAAATACCCAGAATATTAATTACGCAGTAGTTCCATATTAGTTAATATAATACAGCTGGCAACATTACTAATGGCTTTTTGATTTATTTATTTAATTAAATTTTAATCTTTATATCATATGATACATACACTTTACAATAACTATGAAGCTATTGTCGAACATTATTAGCACCAAGTCAATTACTATCTATTTGTGTTTGCTTATAAACGAACCTATATTACAAAGCGCAAATGCCGTGCCAATACCAAACCCTCAACTTTCTGATCTTGGTCAACTTACCAACTTGGCCCCTGGAGGTGGAGCAGGAACACAAGGTAATCTTTATCAAACATATAACCTTATTAAATTTGTGTTAATACTTTACGCTAACCCTATCACAAATAGGCGCACAAGTGTCTCGATCATTGACATTTGGGGAACAGCTAGGACTTTTACGATTGTTAGCAGCGCCACGTAGTAACGGTTTGGTAATCGACTTGGTAAACCAACTGGGAGGTGCCCTACCGATTGGGGGCCAAATAGCGACCTACTGAGCCTGTTAAATATAGTAAATTTGGAGGACACACTTGGTGGACTGCCCCTATTAGGATCCCTAAACTTGGGTCAAACCCTACGTACGTTGCCATTGGTGGGCGACCTATTGAACACGTTAAAGGCGACACAGAGGTGCTGGGTCTAAATTTTAACCCCAACAGGCAACAGTTGTATAACCCCTGGTTGGGTAGATATATGCCCGTGTACGGTTTCGATCAACGAGTTAACTTTCTGCAAAATAGGCTACTGGATCTGAAAGTTGGTATAACCCTGAAACTTGGCCTACTGGGTCTTTGTGGTGGTGCCGGTGGTGGAGGGCTATAGGGTTAACATAGCTAAATTAAATTGATGTAAATCTATTTATATTTAAATTAGTTTTTTGAAAAGTATTGTGCAATTAAAATTTTAAAAATAAATTTGCTTTATTAATTAAAATGGAATATAATATGTTCTAATGTTAATATACGGTAGAATAACAATTTTTTATCTTGCGCTTAAATAATTACGTTGTATATTAATAAATAAATTTAGTTTAACCCATAGTTTATTGTCAATACATAATTTCAAATAATTTATAAACATTATAAATAGAATATGTAACATTATAAATTTTTAGAATCATAAAATTTTCAATAGTACTTTAATAACAATATTTTTAAAATTCACTAAGCATCCAACCTTCCAGAATTGTGCTTTTCATATGTGTTGGCTATACTGTAGTAAATTATACAACAATTTAGATATTATTAATTATGACTCATCATTTTAAAATTATCATATTTGAATGTTTATATAATTTCAATTTAATTAGTTACCATATCTTATTGATAAGACATTAAATAAATATTTACTGTTTGTAAAAATGGTATAAACTTTCTAATTGTGTTTCTGTATAAAATTAATATAAATTTTATTTTCTTAGATTATTATAAAGTAGAAAGTAACCTGGGACTCCAAAACTAAATGTCTGATTCAGATGTGCTTGTTATTGCTGATGTTGTTAACTCATCGGATATAACACTATCAGACGTTTGTTATCTAAATATTAAATTAAATCATAGATCGCTTAATATAAAAGGATTAGTAATTGATATATGAGTCACTCGAGGTATTTCACTTGGTGATTCATATATCAATTACTAATCCTTATATTAAGTATCTATGAAATAAATTCATATGTAATATCTCGTGGACAGGTAGATGTTTTAGGTATTGGCTCGTTCGGTGTGGTCCGGAAAGGTATGTTTAAAGGCCAGGAGGTTGCCGTTAAAGTCATAGAATGCCGCCAACAATGGAGTTGACTCAACTGTCCCGGGTTCGACATAAAAATATTGTGCACCTGTATGCCACGGCAAAAAATGAAGCTTCAATATGGTTGGTCATGGAGTTGGCCGAGGGCAGTTTATCTGATTGTGAGTTATATATTTGTTTTTGTATTTAGTTACCTTTATTATTAATTATTTATTTACTAATAGTTTTGCATAAAACCGAACCCCCGGTGCTCTATAGTCTGTCTGAGGCTATTTCGTGGGTCCATCAGTGCGCGAGTGGTGTCGCATACCTGCACTCAATGCGACCCAAACTTATAGTCCATAGAGACCTCAAGTCGGCCAAGTATTTGAGAATAATATTTTGAATATATTGTACTAATTTTAATAGAAATATTAATTTTAAATTAAATATTTTCATTACAGTTTACTTTTATTTCATAACCGATCTCTATTGAAAATTGGTGACTTTGGTGAGTCATGCGATCTACACACAATCATGACCAAAGAAAAGGTAGGGTTGTTTATAAAATATTTATTATCTTTTAAAATTAATAAATTTTTCAACATTTACCATATGAATCTCAGAGACTCGAAGTGACTTATTTATCAATTCAAATGCAGACTGTATTATAAAGTGTTTAAATTTAAGTCACAGAACGTTTACCACGTTTCAAAATGTATTATATTATCCTATGAAGCATAGCTTAATATTTGTATTGAGAGATAAGTTACGTCGAGTCTCTGGGATTTATATGTTTAATATAATTCAATAGTATCCTCCCCTACACTCACAGATTGGACTTTAATTAATATAATACCCTATGAATAGTCCAGTGTATGAGTTATGAAAGGACACTATGGAATTTATTTTAATTAATAGAGTAGATTAGTATGAATAATTTAAAATAACTAGTTCGAGCAAATGAGTTTATTCTAATTATATATTAAATTTAAACAATTTAATAATTTAAATTTAATAATTTAAGGGCACGGTCCGGTGGATGGCACCGGAAGTCATGACAAGTGACACATACACGGAAAAATGTGACGTCTATAGTTGGGCAATGATATTGTGGGAGGTGTTGGCCCGTCAACTCCCGTACGGATGGCTCGATGCGAGTGAGTTATGCGTAATGTATGCCGTCGTCTTCACAGACAAACGCCCCTCACTTTTGCATAACTGTCCACAAGTCATCGAAAAACTTATGATAAAGTGTTGGACAAGAGACCCGGCTATGAGACTGCCCATGAAGCAGGTTGAGATCATTATGTCACAAATTTACCACGATTTTAAAATATCAAATGGTATGCGTTTGCATTTATTATTTTTATTTCCTATTATTATAATTTCTATTAATAAACAGGGTATATTACATTAAAATTACCGTTAAGAAGTGTGACTAAACATAGCATGGATGTTTACTATAAAGTTCAACATGATAATGAGTCTTGCTCAAATCAATTTGGAACAAATGAAATAGACATGTCCCAAAATCAACAACCACCAAAGACTAATCAAACAACCCAGTTAGATTGTAACGAATTGGCAACATTACCAAATTCACCACAATTAACGCCGATACAAATACCTACACCTACGACAAATCGATTTCGACGATTTTGTGCCTACGTGACTAGTATTTTATGTCCATGTAAAAGTTGTGAAAATCATGATTCTACAATTAACATAACTGAACTTAGACCAATGTCTGATAGCCATGTTGGACTATCATCAAATCAATCTATACATGAGCAGGGTCACTCGATTGAATCGCTTGATAAATATCTTTCCGATGTTAATGAGATTCGTAGCAATGTTTGCGACTCTAGTGAAAATACCCCAGTTAGTAGCCCAGACCCGCTATCCATACACTCAACACTTATGCCAATGTCTAGCCCCTCGTGTAGTTCCCCATTTTCCAATACATTATCTGCCAACACATATAGTGACACAATGCCCCACAACCCCTACATTTCAGCAGAAATTGTCTATGTTGACATTGAAATAATTATGGTAATTTCATAATAAATAATACATATCTGTAATTAATCAGTTTTATAATGAATAGAAAGGTACGTTTGGCGGTACTCATCGTGGTATCTGGAATGGGCGAGAGGTTGCATTGAAACAAATTTGTATCAAGGACAAAACTCAAGCCAGGAACCTTTTCGATATGCCTGATATTGAAAATATCATCAAGGTGTTTGGAACTACTAAGTCTAATGGCTTATTATATTTGGTAGTGGAGTACGCTGATGGTGGTAGTCTATACGATTGTATGTAGCATAATTAATATTAGATAGCTATTATTAATAATAGATACGGTAATACAAATTTGTAACATGTTCTTTTTTATACAAGTTCTACATAGTTCCAAATCACCTGAGCCTTATACGATGACCCAGGCAATCTCATGGATTCAGCAGTGCTTACATGGTGTACAATATTTGCATTCAAAAGATGTTATAATTAAGCATCTTAAATCCACAAAGTATTTTTACCTTCATGAATTTTAATTTAAAATCTTAAAAATAATTTTATTTAATTACAGTCTGATGCTATTCAACCAACGAAATTTATTAAAAATTTGCGATTATATCCAATTATCACATACAACTGTAATTATATTTTTTCTAGCAATGCATACCATGGTAATTTTTACTCATTTATTTACTCATAAGGAGTCAGCCCGCTGGATGGCACCGGAAGTTTTCACTGGCAATAAATACACGGAAAAGTGTGACGTCTATAGTTGGGGCACAATATTTTGGGAGGTGTTGGCCCGCCAAGTGCCCTACGATTGGTTTACCAGGGATCTAATAAATGCAACTGTCCATGCGCAAGAATTAGCTATTATGGTAGCCGTGGTGGCCGGGGAAAGGCCGTCACTTTTATATAACTTGTCCACTTATTTTGATTTCGTGATTGAAAGCACATGGGAAAGGGATCCAATAGATCGGCCTACTATAAATATGTTGGAGCATATGCTGGAAAATCACCTAGTTGATATTCCCTTTGAAGGTTAGATTTATTAGCCTATCTGACTTTTCACAACAAATTACCATTTATGGGTTGAGTAAAACCTAAAAATATTGTTTAAGACTATTTTTACCAGTGTCAGTCTATGCAAAAAGTGCAAACTTATGTTGTAACACTTACAAATTAATGTTTGACTCACAACACTAGTTTTTTGTTTAATATTATTAACTTTAGTTTTTCATATTATTAACTAATAAACTCAAAACTAGTGTTATGTAACGGGCATTAATTTGTAAGTATTTCAACACTAGTCTGCACTTAACACACTGATTTGCTATTAAATTTAGACGAAACATCATATGAAAACAGATTTATGACTCATATATGGCTAATTTGTTGTCGTAATGATACGGTGTGCTCACTATTTCAATGATATAATTGTTGTCAATCTTATTAAACATTTTTCAATTATTTCAATCTTAATAACAATAAAGTGATGGCAAAGTCTATAATAATTCATACATCGGATTCAACATTGGACTCAAATTACTCTCATATAATCAAAACTATCGACAAATCGGAAGTCCAATTAATAGAGGTATGTATATAATTAATATCACCTTTAAATGCAGTAATATAAATATAAAATATCCAGTTGGTAGGTAAGGGCTCATTTGGTACTATAAATAAAGGTTATTGGAAAGGGCAGACTGTATCTGTCGATATAACAAAAAGTATCACGGTTAAAAATATCAAAACTGAGATTGAACTGTTATCACGAATTAATCATCAAAATATTATCCGGCTATTGGCTACCGCCCAGGACCCTGATAACATATGGCTCATAACGGAGTACGCTGATGGCGGCAATCTATACGATTGTATGTGATATTTAATTGGTCATGCTTAAATTTGCAATATGTTATGTTGAATGTTTTATGAATAGTCCTGCATATGGGGGCATCTGTGGCACAATACAGTATGTTTCAGGCTATCCAATGGGTCTACCAATGTGCCCGTGGGGTTGCATACCTGCACAATATGAAACCGACACCCGTATTGCACCGGGACCTTAAAAGTTTTAAGTATTAGATTCTATTGTTTAAAATTACAACATTTAAAAATATTAATGATATGTATTTTATTCAGTTTATTACTATACAATAGTAGGACTAAACTCAAAATATGTGGCTTTGGTAGTGCGCGCGAGCGCCAGTCAGATATGACAATGAATTTGGTAATTATAATGAATTTTTGAGCATGGTTACCTATATGCAGTAATTTGCAACTAATTTTTTGGTATACACATTTTTATGAATTAAAATACAAAGATAATATTTTATATTGAAATAGAATGGTTAGTGTAATAGTTACATAGTTGGTGCAAGCATGTCAATTTACTTATATTATAAAATCTATTGAATGGGGTTAAGAATACCTTGTTACGTTTTGCCATTGCCGAGATAAAATATTAAAGTTTATATTTTTAAAAATCTTAAAACTAGTTTCCTCTAATTAACCTAGTGCATTATTTCCAAAATATTCCCAAAATTATAACTTTCTTATGTAATCAGGGTTCTCGAAATTCAAAATTTTTAAAATTTATTAATTTTAATTCTGTTTAAAAATAATTGCAAAATAATTAAAATCAACTAGGGCACTCCCATATGGATGGCACCGGAGGTATTCCGTTGCTCAAGTTATAACGAAAAGTGTGATGTCTACAGTTGGGGCATAATATTGTGGGAGGTGTTGGCCCGGGGTTTACCGTTCAAATTTGCCGATAGCGTTGAACAAATCCATTGGGCGGTCCATTCAAACAAACGTCCGCCCCTTCTATCGGAATGCCCGCAAGTAATCGAGGAGCTTATGATCAGATGCTGGGCTAATGATCCGGATGTTAGGCCCTCCATGACTGATGTTGAGAGCCGAGTGAAACTATTAATAAGATCCCTGTACAATTTTCAAGGTCAGTTTTATTTAAAGGTTTATATTATTTTCATGTGATAAATTTAATCCTTAGTTGAAATCCCGTTACGTCCAATGTCTGACTACAGTGTGTGCATGGATGCATATGAGCAAAACACGTCTACCTGTGCCATAAGCTCAAGACAAACTGTAATTTAAAATTAAATATTATTTTAGATTAATGAGAGTTTAT
This sequence comes from Oppiella nova, assembly GCA_905397405.1. Classification (NCBI taxonomy): domain Eukaryota; kingdom Metazoa; phylum Arthropoda; class Arachnida; order Sarcoptiformes; family Oppiidae; genus Oppiella; species Oppiella nova. The sequence goes on along the minus strand of CAJPVJ010003743.1, from coordinate 2,274 downwards.
TAAAGGCTAATACCGTTCCCATAATGGTCTCCATGTCGAAATCAGACAACACGCTTATCACCAAAAGTATAGACACATCGGAAGTCCTGTTAAAAGAGGTTTGTACACTAATTATTATCTTAGAGGTTTGTACATGTATTATCTAGGCCAGCCGTGTAACAATTATTTGCACACAGAGAATTGACAAAGGATCATTTGGCACAGTGTACAAAGCTATTTGGAGAGATCGTAAGGTTGCCGTAAAGTTAATTAACAGGGAACAGGAACATGATTTTGACATTGAGGAAGCTCAATTGTCTAGACTGAACCATAAAAATATTGTCAAACTGCTTGCCACCGGTCGAGACAAAGATAACCTATGGTTGGTCATGGAGTTTGCAGAGGACGGTAGTCTATACAAAGGTAAGATTTAATATAAACTAACCTAAGCTAACATACAATAATAATATACTTACTTTGTATGATAATATATTAATTTAAATTTAATATTGTTATGACCAGTGGTGCATAAGTCTAACCCTCAAGTGTCGTACAGTGTGTCTCAAGCACTCCAATGGCTACATCAGTGCGCCCGTGGAGTCGCGTACTTGCATTCAAGATTACCTAGAGCTATCATACATCGTGATTTGAACTCTAAAAAGTATTAATATTGTTGAAAATTAAATTTAACATTAAATTAAATTTTAATTTATTTGCAGTTTATTACTGTTCAATCGCCTAACGGGACTCAAAATTTGTGATTTTCGCAACGCTCGCGAAATGACAACAAACGATATGACTCAAAATGTGGTACATGTAATATGAGAGGGAACATTCTGAATCATTCGATGTGTCTGTCTAAGAAAACTGTAAACTCAAGTATTTTACATAATACTATATTATACCAATATTCATTATTATATGGATCACACCATGCAGAATAATTCTTAAAAGCAAACAACATGTACATGTATACAAAGTTATTCTATGGGCTAGTGCTATGATTACAGCTTAAAATGTATACTCTTAAGGATTATTCAACAACTAGCAGTCCATATGATATTAAGAAAAATACTTGAGTTTACAGTTTGTTTTCACAGACACATCGAATGATTCAAAACGTTCCCTCTCATAATTTATATTAATATTATTTATATATTTACAAGAGTATATATTATACAAAACTTAACCAAAATTTTTCATGTGTAGTAGTGCCCGGTAATATACCTGTCATTAATAAACAGAGTTAATTTATTATATAAAATTAGGTTATGTTAGGTTAGGTTAGGTATGTTTTGAATATAGTTTAATTTGTAGAATTTATCACCAAGTAATTTATTTAAAATTTACTTCAACATATTTATAAACTAACCAGGGCACTCCCAGGTGGATGGCCCCGGAGGTATTCCGTAGCACACGGTATAACGAAAGGTGTGACGTCTATAGTTGGGGAATAATATTGTGGGAAGTGTTGGCACGGGAACTGCCCTTTCATTTTGCCGATAGCGTCGAACAAATACAATGGGCCGTCCATTCAAAGCGACGACCGCCCCTCCTATCGGAATGTCCACAAGTTATCGAGGAGCTTATGATCAAATGCTGGGCTAATGAGCCTAGTGTTAGGCCCTCCATGGCCGATGTTGAGAGCCGGGTGAAAAAATTAATACAATCCATGTCCAATTTTCAAGGTTAACTTTAATTTAGATTTAAAGATATATGTTTTCACGTGATATATTTAATCTATAGTTGAACTACCGTTGCATCTAATGTCTGACAATAGTGTGTGTATGGAAACATATGAGTCAAACAAGCCTACTGGTGCCCTTATTTCACGACAAATTGTAATTATAAATTAATTATAATTTCAGATTACTGGTAGATTACCAAGTGTTTGCTTAATAAATATGAGACACCATTCTGACACGTTCTACGTATCTGTACAAGCAAACTGTAAACTGAAACATTTCACTTAATAATATTAAATAGCTAAATTCATTGCTTTATACTATAACGTGAAATACTTAAGTTTACAGTTTGTATGTACAGATACGTAGAACGTTTCAGAATGGTTTCACTCATATATGCTATACACTTTTTAAAAAAGCATTAATAGTTTAATATTGTAGCAAAGTGTGAAAAACTATTATGTAAAAAGTGTAATTACTGGGTATTGCCTACCAGTCCCCTCTCCTTAGACTTCTAGACTTTTCTAGAAGTTTCTACATTTTTCTAGACTTCTTTGTTAGCATAATACATAAAATAAACATATTATGTCATAGAGAGGGACAGTTAGGC
>CAJPVJ010003742.1:0-10554 GCA_905397405.1 Oppiella nova | reverse complement strand
TTATATACCACATAAAAATCTAACTCTTCCTCTACACCTTCGAAAAGGAATCATCAAAAAATAGTACAGGGTGTCCAAACGCCAAGCCTCCCAAATGGGTTCCATATTTAGTAACAACGGTGTAGTAATGTACTAAAAATATCTGTATTATCATGTGTATCTTTAATTAAATGCAAAAACAAATTCAAAAACAACATAAATTGTAAGAAAATGTAACGAAATCCTCATTTTCTTTAATCCTTTAAATGCTTCCAATTTTATTCTGATTGTAAGAATATATTGTTATGAAAACAATTTATTATACCAGGAATTCATTAGTACAGTAATTTTATAAATAAATTGTTACTTATAAGTTATAACTACTCAAGTATGTTTATTGATATTAACATTTTATTAAAAAATTAAATATTAATTATAAAACAAATAAAAAATTTCAAATTTGGTATAATTCCAAAGATTATTTTTAAAAAATTAAGATAAGTTTAAACACGATTGGTTTAACAATTTTGAATTTTTAGTAAATTAATTTTGAAACCAACGAAATGTCTAATTAATCTAAACATCTATTAAAAGCCTAAGTTTAACAAAACATTTCATTAACAAATATAAATATTGAAATAAATATTATGTTTAGTAACTTAAAATATCATGAATGCATTGATATAGAGAATAATGCATTAATTATTAGAATTGTTTTAATGAATAGTCATTTCGGAGCCATTAGTAGTGAATACTTGAAATTAAGGGATGTTATAATGGATTGGATGTTAAGAAATGTATAATAAATGTTAATATAAGTCAATGTTTGAGAACAATACCGATTATATAGAGATTCCCCGTTTTGGCCGCCACTGAGAATACATATAAAGAGAAGATTTATTGGAATTTATTTTTAATCATTTGACCCAAAGATCATTCTCGTGATGGCATTACTTCGTAAGAATTGTAATCATTATTATGAAGAGCTCTCCTTCCAAGAGGGGACAGGCAGGCAGGGAAGGCATACACACCTCACCTTAAACTCATATTATGTGTTATATAATATAACATAGTTTTTCTACACTATTTAAAGGAACTCACTCCAATAGTATTTATCATTATTATGCAAATCAAACAACAAATATAATAGTAAATTATTTTTAAAAATTAATTTTTTACAGCCATATTAATATATGTATCAAAATAAATATAACATCAAATGTAATGTTATGTTTGGCATTAGTTTGGATTTACTATTTCTAAGCCAAACCTTAACCTCTATTCTTTCACAAGTGTTATGAACTTTATTGGAGTAAAAAATAATATAATACTAATAAAACTAATTAAAAACATATGTAAGAAGTTATATATTAATATTTTGAATATTAAAACTAATAAAATAATATTTATTTAACATATAACATTATTTATTATATTCATATGTAAATAAAGTGCAATAATAGTTTCAAACTAATTTTTCGATCAGCAAGAGAATGTTGATTTAATAAATATTTACATTATTTATTAGCCTTAAATTTAAATTGTTTTTACACATCATAAATCATAATTTTTCTATTTTTAATTACACTACAAATTATTTCCTTTGAATTTATGCATTTTGTTTACTATAAAAATCAATATACCGCATTATTAATAAAACATTATGCTATTTTAAATATTAAACCAATAATTTGATATTTTATAATAAATTAAAAGCATATCATATTACAAAATATCATTAAATTTTTAAATTTAATATGATTTCAATAAACTGAGTAAATTCAATAAGTCATTGTAAATAGTGGTGTAGTGGTGGTCAATATAATATAACATTGAATACTGAATTCAATAAAAAGGAAATATGAAAACTTGACCAATTTTGGTCATCACTAAAAGAATTACTTAATTTATAAATTTGGAAACTTTTAATGAATTTATAACTATTTCTCATTAGTTATTCTTTTTTATGATAATATATTATTTTACAAAATAATAATACAAATCTTCTTTTTCAGAATTCACGCAATTTTTAAATCAATTTTGTCCTCTCATCTGACGGATACTAACATAAATGTAAGTAATTATATGTTTTTAAAATAATATCTAATATAAAACCAACTTTTAATAGAAACCACACTTCAATATCAATAATAAGCTATAATGTATTTGAATAATAGTTTAAAATTCTAATAACTTTAATGAATATTCAATTTTGTCTTCAAAATATTTTCAATCATAAGATATTCATATTCAGATATTTTTGAGGCCAATAAACAACAATTCATTCAATCATTTTTGTGATTTATTTTTATATAAAAAATTAATAACCATTTAATCTTGAATTCAATTTGCTATTAATATATTTATTTGGTTCACAAATATATTTTTATAATAATGATTATAATCTTAAAAACTAAGTTTTGATACAAGTTTTTAAATTTTTTATATAATGATAATAATAATACCATTGAGAATATAGTCAATTCTGAACCATTAAGTTGTGGTTAAATAAATTAATTTGAATATTTATTTCTCAAATTACACATGTTATTGATTAGTTTAATCTCTGTGAAGATTATTAGATATTGTGAACCATTTTAGTTTTATACCATTCAACAAATACAACAAATTGTGTCAAAATATTTAACACATTCTTTGTGATTGGTTTTCTAGCGTTTTTATAATAATAATAATACGCTATAAAAACATTTTGAGAATGACTTAAAATAGTAATTGAATTATATTGTTTTGCTGTTCATATAAAATACAATTCAAACTTATTATTAGTTTATGAGTGAAGAAGCAATAAAATCAAAAAAATAAAAATCGAAATAACATTTAAATAATAAAAGTTTATTTTGTTTTTAACTAAAGGCTTATAAAACTTTTAACAATTAGTCGCATCTCCTCAAAATGTGAGTCAAAGTAATAAAAATAGCTTTACTTCAAAAGAATTAACTTTAATTCAGATCTGATTTACTTTTAATGAAGTTTATATTTAAATTGCAATTAATTGCGGAATTAATTAATGGAAGTCTAGGAAAGAAAGCTCTCATTAGCGATAAAAATGTTTTCATATTATTTAACGACTTCTCTATAGAGTTGTTGTAACCATAACCATAATTAAAGTAAATGAGAAAATGTTTCACAATTATGTTTAATATAATAATCGTTGTGTTTATACGTTAAACTCAATGATGGCTTTGGTTTTAATTTTTGAAAACTTATTTTAGTCTCTTCTCTATGAACGCAATCTTACGATACAATTGCTGACAATCTCTTCATATGATTTTGGGTCACATTATATGAAAAGAATTGCTTTTTATTTATTTTCATTTAGTTTTGGGCAAAACTAAAACATTAGCACATCTTTTATATTTGTTTTTGAGAATAAGTTTATGAAAACATTTATTGTTTTATTCGTCTCTCTCTCTCTCTCTCTCTCTCTCTCTCTCCTGACGTGTATTCACTTAATATTTATTTTTACTCCAAAAGTGTCTTTTTATATATTGTGAGGAAATTAAACAGAAATAACCTCTCATTTATGAACTGGTTTTTTTTTGTATTTAACACAATCGCGGGAATAATAATTGGTTTTGTTTTTAATATTAATCAAAACCTCTGTTTGTGTTCAGAAACTGCTCATCAATTGATTGTCTCAACAATTTTTGACTCTACCATTCATAATGTGTGTCATTTTAAGAGATGCCCATTGAGTTTACATACTGTTCCTCACCTTATAATCCGGTTATTTATATATTTTTGTGTAATTCAATTTCTATTGGTAATCATAATAATAATAATAATAATAATAACATGGTCACTTCTAATGAGCCATTGATAAATGATGTTATATTTAAATACATTACATACATTTACCTTTGATTTATTCGTATTTTATATTACACTTGATTTTTATAATTACAGTAAAATTTAGTTTTTTGTTAAAACATAAAAACACATTTGAAATAAAATCTTTGATTATATCATTTTAATGCAATTTCTCATTTGGGAAATAATTTCAATTCGTTACATACGGTAAGTGTTAGGAAATACTGTAATTGTTTCACATATTGCTTAACGGAAAAGTTAGTTTTTAAGTTTTTTATTTTGTTTAACTGTATTGTATTGTCTTATAAATAATTTTTTATACCTAATGGTAAAATAAAAATTATAATTATTACATACTGTATGTATTAAATGTGATGCATTTAAGTAGAAAATTATTGTTTAAAGTGATATACTCTATATTTTTTTATTAGATATTCAATGTTTGACAAGTTAAAACAGTAAAAAATAAAATAAGACATATAATCAAATATTGAGTATAACAAGCGAACAGAGATTATTATAATATAACAGTTGTATTCATATATTTAAGAGTCAAATCTGGTGTTAAATTAAAAATAACAATTTACAAAAGTCGCTTAACTTAGTTACTATATTTCACGATTACTGGAGATGTTTGGTACCATATTTTATATGCCATAATACTAAGGAGTTGTCTAAATTTATAATACAGGTATAGAAAAGTCAAAATTCTTATTATGAAAAATTTGAGGTCCATTTTAATTTAACGTATAAAATATTTCTAATACTTTAACGCACTTTTTTATTCGCCCATTGTTTGTTGAGATTATATTCAACTCTTAATGATATTCACCTATAGTTTTATAGCAGACCTACCCATCCCAGGCCTCAACTACAAGACGTGTACATAACATACATGTCTTATCAGTGATTGTGATGCTATTGAGCTCTCAATTTCCTTATGTGTTGTGAACACCCGTTGAGAAATAGATTGAATTAATTTTGTTTTTATAACATATTCTTTTCATATGTGGGCTCATTATATCATAAGATCACAAAAACATTTCAAATACTGTTCACTTGATTCTCATTATGATTTTGAAGTTAATTACGAAAAGCAAATCCAAAAACCTTTGCTCTCCTCTCGATTACTAAACCATTTAATGAGTGCTTTTCGTCTCAAAATTGATTAACATTTAAATTCACGTAAAGTAAATAAGTATGAAACTAGAAGTCATTTAAGGGACATTTTTATTAATTATCATGAAATTAATTATTGAGAAATGGGTTTTGTTTTTATTTGGAAATTAGTAATTAATTTATAAAAAATTTTAAGCAAATATTTATTAAATTATATTATTTATGCATTATTAAATTAAAGTCGTTAGTATTATACTTTCTATGAAGTTGTTTAACTTTTTACTTTAGATTCAAAAATAAATGTGACCAGATAATATTATAATAGCGGTTTTTGAATAAAAATGGGTATAAAGGAATTCAAATGAAAATGTAATTTTACCGGTATACAAATTCATAGTTAAATTCAATATGAAGAGAAACTTTGACAAAAAACTTAAAATATGTTTTGAATTTTAGTGTTAAATAAAATAATAATATATTAAATAATTTTCTCTTCCATTCATTCTTAACAACACTTTTTTGTTTGCATTCAATTGTTTTGTAGAAATTAAAGACAATTTCCTTTGAGTCTAATGTCTACGAGTGGTGGAGGAGAAGGCGTTGACTCAGGAATTGTATAAAAATTTATATTAAATAAGTTTTAGTGAATGAAAAAATTATTGTTTAAATAATATTTGCAGTGAATAAGAGAAAATGTATTTTCCATTTGTATGACTGCACGACACGAAACCCCCTCTCAAAACAATTTTCAGCCCAAATAATTATTGTTTGGATTTTATAATAAAAACTTTTTTTATTTAAGTTTATGTGAGTTTAGATTCTCTTATAAAATACCATTTAATTGAATGAATGAATCGATTCTATGAATTGGAAACAAATTATGATAAGAAATCAAATTCAATACACTTACTTTTGGTTAGTTTAGAGTCTAGACATAAAATTTGAGTTTATAAACAAAAAATCAAATATAATTTACATAAATATTTAAATTTATTTTAAGATTCCAATCATTCATTTTAAGGTATTTGATGTAATGTCTATAAGAAATTGAATATAATTTTTTAATATCATTAATATGTAATATGATTGTTATTATTATATGGTTTTGACTAATCAATTATAATTTATATTGAGTAGTAAAAACAAAAATTACTTTTGCATAAAATTAAATTTCATTTACTCTATTAATTCATTGAATAAATTAAGTCTTTTAAACTGATTTATTGTAAAATAACATTTTAATTATGAATGTGTTATTATTTGAATAAATTTGAAAATAAATCTTTACAAATCAATAGGTTTTGAGTAATAGAGATTGAGTGGTAAAAAAGCGAAACTTATTTAAATAGCGTATAAAAAATGTAAAATCTTGTGAATTATACTAAAAACAAGACAATGTTGTAGTGTTTGTGTGAAACCAATTAAAAAGTTCACTAAACCCTACAGTGTTCACACGATTTCTAATCATTTTCTCCCCTATTTTGTGGTAAATTTTGGGATGCAATCGTCGGCTAAAGAAAAAACATTAAATGAGAAATACATTGTCTTTTAAAATAATGATCTCTCATTCCATGTGTAGACTACCGGTGCTAATGGGCTGTAGAGTATACCTCAAACCCAACTAACTATAGTTGATTGTATATATTTTACTATATTTTAGAAATTAAAAATCAATTTGATTCATAGCTTCACGATTCTTAGATCATGTTATTTTTTACACAAATTTGGTTAAAAATAATTTGATATTTAGTGCTTATTCTCATCAAGTACTTTAAGTTTTGAATTTTACCATTATTAAAGGTATATCTAAACAGAAAAGCTATTAACACAGAATATTTTTACATATTGTCAATTAATTTTGAAGAAAAATTCAAAATTAGATAGAGTATGCTATTATAAAATGTTTGTATAAATATTTACAAATGATTTAATGCCTAAAAATGGATGCAAAATGTATAAAGCGTTTGACATTCTCTTCCCGGAATGAGATGTCGGCCCACTCTTTGCAAAACAAAAGGTCCAAAGAGTTGTTTTTGTGATACAAAACAATTGAATACAAAAACTGTCGTAATGTTAAGGCAAGCGTTGCAATAGAGTGAGAGAGACAACAGAATAGTGGCATTCATTGGTATATCAAATATAAATTATTTTACTCTCTATTACTTCTCTCTAATGTTTTCAGTTGAAAGTCCAATGAATTGAAAGACACACAAAAAATTCTCATTTTAGCTTTACTTCCGACCACTTGTTATATGAAATGATTATAAAAATGCATTTTCTCTCATTCATTATTATTCATTGGATGTATGAGTCCGGACTCACAGCAAAACTGGTTAACTGTTGCGTTCAATTCAAGAGCATATATTGGATATGAATTTATAACTATTTACTGTATATGATATTCAACTAAATATTAATTTTTAAGCTCACCTATCATATAGGATTTACATTAATTTATATATATTTTACTGTTTTACAAAAATTTTAGCCAAAATCATAATATTTTTTAGTTGATATAAATTACTTTTGATTGTAATTCATAGCAGATATTTTATTTATGAGATTTGTTTATCTGATAAGCGTCTGTCTTGTGGTCTAAAATCCCAAATAAAAATAAATAAAATCAACAATTTCTATGAGATTTGAATAATAAGTAGTTTTATATAACAATTTTATGTGTAAACTATTCACAAAATTTGGGCAAAAATCGTGCAAAAATATTAAAATTATTTGTTTGTTTGTTGTAAATTGAGTTCACATTAAAATACATTGTTTTTATATTCACTTTTAACTAAGAATTTCCATTTTATTTAATAAAACCCATTATTTTCTAATCAATTATCTCATCCACTAATGAAAATCCAATGAAGAGGTGTTTTCACTCTAAAAATTTTGTAGATCATTACATGTCATATGAAACATTATTGTACATTGTTTTTATCAGGGAATTCATTTATATAATGTATTGTTTTTACAGTATATTCAAATATACAAAACATTTGTGATTTTTTGTATTCAATGAGTTCAAACATGATTTGGGATAAGTTTCTAGAAATTTGGTACTAAAAGATTCAAATCATTCACAAATTTCACTTTTAATAAAACAATGATTATGTTATAAAATCAAGAAATGCAGGACAAACACTGCATAGTATAATAAAAATAAATATTTGTTTAATACTAAAACAATGTTGTCAATATAATTTATTAAAATAATATTAATTTCATACAAAATATATAAGTTTTACTATTTATTTTAATAGTGATTTTTTCTATAATTGCATTAAATAAAATAAATATTGATAAATCTCTCTCTCTCTCTCTCTCACACACACACACACTAAAATTGGTATATCTTAGGCCAATATTTGACCTTAAACTCTATATATATTTGGCAAATATTTAAGAAAACATTTAAGTTAAATATAAGATCTTATTCTCAAATCATTTGATAAGTTTTGCAATAAATATATTTATTTGAAAGAAGCGTATCATTCAAAGCATTGACTCGGAAATCACGAAAAGGTTTCAACGAAATGTTTATTTGCAAAAACATTTAGAATTAAACACAGAATTAGTCTCCTTTATATACTTTTTTGGCTTTTGTCCCATAAGTATATACCATTTCATTGTCAGTGCCATAAAATGTATTTCGTTGTAATCAATGTTTTCAATCCGAAATTATTCATAAAAAAGTATTCAATAAATTTTTATGATTTAAGTCGTGCGTCAAATCAATGGAAATAATAGATTTAATCCAAAAAATGTTTAACTGGAGAACAAAACAATTTTTAATTTTATTGCCACTAGTTTATAAGTCTATGCTTTTTATTATAAATATTATTTCATTTCCTTATTTACAAATTTCACAGATTTTTGTTGTCTTAAAAAGTTTTTATTATTACTAATAATTTATTAATAAATAAATAAATAATTATCTGTGTATTCTTAGAGCGTTTGAAAAATAAAATAGATTGTTAGTCTCATATATTATAAATAAAAAGTTGTATATTTTACATATATCTGTATATTGATTATACGTATCACCCAAACAAATTTACTATAAAATTTTTTATTAAAAAATACAATGAAAAATAAAGGTGACACTAAAATAATTGAGTTTAAAATTGTTTTACAAATGTTACAATATTAATTGATAACTATAGGAATTGTTTAGTTGAAGTAAAATTCCCTTAAAATTTGTTGTTTTCTTATTGTTATACAAGTTTATATCAATTTTATGATTTGTCTGAAAATTCTGATATAAGTTCTCACATCTAATTAAATTTTGATTTCTGGTAAAATTAAATTCACTTTTGACTATCTATTACTCTCACATTTTTTTTGTTTATCAAAATATCATTTTAAATATTTGAGCTATTATTCCCCAAAATATAATAATTTCAAGAAATATAATAAATAAATAAATAATAAAAACAAAAATATTGTTCACATGATTAAATATGACACAAATTGTCATAAATGTTACCACTAAGATATGTGATGGATTCTGAATTAAGGGATAACCAACGATATCAGTTATTAATATTTGTATTGCTAATATTATCATTAATTATTTTAAATATAAGTATAAATTATTATAAGTAATTTTAATATTAAGTGAATTTTATTATAATGTAATTATTATCTCATTTATCAAATCGATTTTAAAGACATCAAACCCAACCCAACCCTTGGCTTCAAATGTTTTAATCTATTATAAATTATTTGAGAATTTAGAAATCAATTTTTATTATTTTAGTTAAAACTGGAATTCAATTAAGTTATTATTGAAACTAAAAAACTAATTTTCTTATAGATGTTATATTAATATATCTACTTAAACTGAGTGACATATATTTTTGTTCAAAATTATGATTAATGATATATAAAAACATTGGTTTTAAAACTAATCAATCATTTAAAACAAAGAATTCTCAAAACAATACTGTTTGCCTGAAATAAGATTTTTTAAAACCATATAACTAGATCCAATTCAAACTCATTATTTTACATATTATTTAATATCCATTAAACTTTATATTTAACTTTAAATTTTATAGACTGATTACACCTAAATTTTAATAAATACCAGCAGAATTATTTAGAGTAAATGATATTTAAAATTTTCTTTTATAATCATTTTGTGAAAATTGAATATTAGGATTTGATTGTGTAGTTAAGTATTGGCTAAAGAATTGGTTAATAATGTAGAAACATAAAGCAGGGAGACTTATGGACAGACAATTGATCACTCATTTCAAGTATGGGTTTTAAACATAAGTTAGAATTTTAAGCTTTGATGTATAGTTAGGCGTCAAAAACTATGAATACGACTGCCATTTGAAGTCCATTTATGTAATACACTCAAAGTAATCATTTTAATTATTTAGTAAGTTATAATAAATATATGTTTATATGAATGCTTCTGAAGAGAACAAGGCTTTGATTTAAACTGTAAAACTTAAGTAAAGCATAGCACACATACAAATTGTATATACAGAGGGATCACGTGAAGAGTTACCAGGGGGAATGGGGGTGGAGTGCAGTACTGCAGTAAACATACACTGAAATAGTGACCCCCGTTATAGGTATCGTTTTATTAGTAAACGTTGCCATTAACTA
>CAJPVJ010003741.1:0-10556 GCA_905397405.1 Oppiella nova | reverse complement strand
TCTCTCTCTCTCTCTCTCTCTCTCTCTCTCATCTAATAGAGAGTCACAAAGATTTAAAAAACTAACTAAAAGTGATTTAACAAACACACAAAAAAACTAGTCTCGAATCGCTTCTGGTGTTTGAGCCATAACTGTGTGGAACTGGAGGTCTATTATCTCCCCTCCCGTAATAGCACTCGTATTTTAAACAAAAAAAATCACAGCCAAGAAAAATATGCCAATTCCTCGATACCATTCCCCCGTCTAATACATCACTACTCCATATATATATTGAAAACGGTGTCCAAATAGGCGGACATAAGTGGACGGGTAGTAACCATAGCGATGACAGGAAGTGTGCAATTTACACCCCACTCCCCACTGGCATCCCTCACCTCATAATACAGTAATTTACTCCCGAATAACAGACACTTTTTTGATAGAATAGACATATATTGCAGAAATGTAGGCCTCACTGCCCTTATATAACTACCCATCGCTGTGTGTCTGGTCTGGTGTCTGGATCTACTGGTGCTCTACCACTCCATTCAATATTCCGATGATATGCTGTCGAAATAATATGATTACGAAAATTATTATAATTAATATATATAGGGAGAATTATATTCAATGTCATTCATAATTATGTGTTTTTTACATGCATTTCATACGAAATTTAAAATTCAATTAAATTTACATATTTTTACACAAAAAGTAATTTTTCTCGAAATGTTTAACTTAACAATTTAGCATAAATTTTAAGTTACCATTTTATTCAAACAAATTACTTAATATAATTTAAGTAAATGCAAACTATGGAAAGTCATTTAATTTTCTCAAAATTGCATTTAAGTAATTCTTTGTTTATGTGTCTCACAAACTGTCTGTCCATTTATGTAATGCCTGTTGTATTAGGCATTCAATTCAATAGTCGGCTCTTTCTTTAATACTATTATTGGATATAAAAAGTGATTGAATGCAGAAAATCTTGTCTTTAAAAGTTATGAAATTATATATTTTGTTGTCTAAGACCTAAGACTTGAATTTGCGGAGAGAGAGAGAGAGAGAGAGAGAGAGAGAGAGAGAGAATTCCTGAAGACATTTCAATAAACATGAATACATGTATAAAATGCGTGAAATTAAAAATTAATCGTTCATTCATTTAATAATAAAATACAAAAGGTTTGAAGTTTTTAAAAAGGGAGAGAGAAAAAAGTTTATGGGAATTAATAAAGTCATTCAGTTATGTATTGAATAATAAATAATATATTTAAATTATAAATACAATATTACAAATTTTTTATTTATTAAAAAAACTATAAAAATATTTATAGCTATAAACGCTATTGTTATTGTAAATGGCTAATGTATGTATATTTAAAATAGCAATTAATATTAATTGAATTTCCACCGGGAGAGTTATGAATTGCATTTATATTTAAAGTGTGTATATATTGTTTTTGTTGGTATTTTATTTTACCCAAAAAAAATAATTACTTATAATTCAAAAGACAAAAAACTTTTCTCATTTGAAAATTTGAATTTCAAAGTGCAATAAAAAGTATATATTTTCTTATTTTCTGTGTTTGAATAAAAAAATCAAAAAGTAACAAAAAATAGCTAAAGAATTGTTTGAATTATTCAAATGAGTATTACATTCATAAATACATTAGCAAAATAATGGCATGGGCTAGTACGGCACCGGGAGTTTGTTGTGTATGTGTTTTTTTGGTGATCCGTACACCACTTGGGGAGTGCTGTCAGTGTTCGTGTTTTAGGATACGACATACCTGTGCGCTCACAGGTATATACAAATATAGTAGCGGCACAGGAGGCTTACCTCTCGGGGGTTGATGTAGTGATTTGTATCTCAATTTTTTCGCAAATCATATGATATTTTTAAATATTTATTTATGAATAAGGAGTTAGTGTTGCCTATAATAGGCTATTGTCTAATACGTTAAGCCATTGATAAATTAATTTAAATATTTATTGAAAAATATTTTGAAATCTGCTTTAGGTTTACACGAAGTGATTGATTTGAGTGAATGTTTAGCCGTAAATCCTATTCATATGTATATTTATATTATCAATAAAATGACAAAATATTTATGAATTGCTTTCCATACGCTTATAATTGTTTTCTGTTTTAATATCTTTCAGGTAAATAGCATGAGATCTTGGATTAGACTTTTAATTATTGGATAATCTGATGGCAAACATATTCTGTGGTTTATGTATGTATTGTATGGGAAATGCTGTAAGAGTTTTATTATAAACACAAATACTTTGAGAGAGAGAGAGAGAGAGAGAGAGAGAGAGAGACTGGAATGTGGAGAAAAATTATGATATTTTTTGATTTAGTGCTAGTATTTAGAAAACAATATATTATTATAATTTGAAGATTTGATTTGTACGCTAAGAATGTAGGCTCCAGGCAATTTTTAGAAATAAAATATAATTTGCAAAATAGTAATAATAATAATACAAAAGCCAATTGAATAAAGGAGACAATTGTTATAATTTATAGTCAAATGCTTAGGACAGTACGGTATAACTACTATTTTAATAATCAATTGTTTATTTAATTTATTAACTCATGAACTTCGCATTACTATCAGATAATATGTTATAAATACATAGAAAATAAAAAATATTTTTAGTAATTCATATAAATTATAACATGAATTGAAAATCCTGTTGAATGGCAAACACATACACCATATGTTTCATTCACTCAATATTATAGTCATTTACAACTACCATATTAACAAAACAAGCAAATTATTTGAATAATGTTATATAAGGTACAAATGATTTGTTTATTTTTTGTTATAAACAAACTTTTCTAGTTTAAAGCGATTATACGTTACTCTAATGACAATTACTTTAAGCCACTAATAAATCTCTGGAAAAAACATATAAAACTAAAATAAAATGCAAAATTCCTTGTATAAAAAACATTTTATTTATAACAGTATTTAAATTTAATTTAAGAATAATAATTATTATTAACTAGTACACTATTACACTAATGTGCAATCGTGATATTCACTATAATTAAATTAAATCAAATATTTATCGAAACCAGAGGTAAATGAATTTAAAACATAATAATAACAAAAATATATCCAATAAATTAAATATTCAATACATAACTGAATGACTTTATTAATTCCCATAAACTTTTTTTGCACATTAATTAGTCATATAATTAGTAGTTTTTTCGCCAGAATTCTTGATCATTAGCTCATCGATGAGCCGTATTTTATAGAGAGAGAGAGAGAGAGAGAGAGAGAGAGAGTCTTAATTGATAAGTCGGGTCCAACTCGTGAGCGCCCGATGTGTGGAATGGTGTGTCAGACATACCCTCAACCTATTGACCACACATTAAATGCCCACAAATAATGGCATTTATATACAAAATGAGTTTAGAGTTCGTGGGTGATATTTTATTAAGGGATCACTTTTGGCCATTATATTCATTACTTCTCGCAAAACAATTATAATTATATTTTATATTATAATCTATTCATGCATTTGTTGCATATTTATTACCCTAATTGTAATAAATTAACAAATTATTATTTTATGCATATAATAGTGAATTACTACCAAGGTATTAATTGTTTAAATGGTGTATAAAAAATTAATAATTTAGAAAAATTTTATTTTCCACTTAATTAATTTTTAAAAATAAATGTTTACATGAAATCTTAGAATTAAAATGTAAATTGGTTTTACTTTAGCGCTATATTTTTAATAATTTTACATATTGACCTTGGTCTCTCAAACTATTGTAATTATTACAATAATAACTCACAAAAATATTTAATAATATTTTATCCAACAAAACTAATTGTGTTTTTGCATTATATTACCGCAAAAAAGCCCACGTTTTCAAGCGATGACATATTGCTAACCCTTTGAATACATAATTAATAATATAATTGGATATTTAATCTCTTTGTCTTTCACTAAAACATAATATATTTTTGTGAAAATGTAATTTGTTTGTCTCAAACTCGACATTCAAAATAAAACAAATAATAAAATCCTATTTTTATAACGAAAACTGTTTTTACTAAAAAACATACAATTCTCTCATAAAATAAATATTAATACTAATTATTGCACAGAATTATAGCTCAAGAATAATGTTATTGTAATTTGTTTTCGGAGATAATTAATTGAATATAATTTACTTTAATATGTTTTAAAATTTTTATTTTATTTAAACTGAGAAATATTATTTAGTTTTATATAAATTTTAAATCATTTTAGTTAGGAAATAGCATTTACAAAAATACATAGCGAATAATATTTGAATTAATTCGCTAGTTAGACATATCATGATAATTGCAATTACATTACTATTTAATACTAATTGTCATTACCATAGATAAGGGGCACTGGGATGTCATTATTATAAACACACAAATAGTATGTTATGTCAACCATAGACCGAATTAATTAAGATTTTTCTTGAAAAAATAGGCAGTCTTTTGGAGTTTAAATATAGTCTAAAAGCAAAAACAATAAAACAAATAAAGTTTTAAAAAAAGTAATTAAATGTAATAACAAATGAATTCATAGTTTTATTTGTTTGGATTTCCATAAATAAATCATAAAATAATGTTTTAGCTTCTTAAAAATGGGAAAATGTTTTTATTATTAAAACATTTTGTATAAATGGATTATGAAAAGTTAAATATAATACACTATAATAAAAACAAAAATAATATTATATAAATACAGTAATTCCTAGTGTTATTAGCTATTTTAAAATAATATTTATATTATAAAACTTTTTAGTGTATCTAAAATCTTCAGACAATTTGACAAATATTGAGTCAAAATTAGTCTTCAAATACAACTTAAGTATGAAAATCATATGAAATTAGTTTTGCAAATAAAAACTTTATGGCAATTATGGTGTCCACACATTCATTGCGTTATTATTAAGTGAATTACGTGTTTATATCCCGAGAGAGACTGCAATTTAATAGCAATTTATAAATAGTTTTTTATATAACAAACTCTGAGACAGACATTCAATAAGAAAAAGTAAAACTTATTATACAAATCATATACCGTTTGGCATCTGTTATGCCGTACATACCGGTGCAACAGAAATGCAATTTAAGCATAAGAATAGTATTAAACAGAAAATCAAGAAAAAAGTTTGTATAGAGAAAAAAAGGTAGGAATGCCTTATGTATGGAAAAGTGGTGGTACTGGTGGCCATTACATGTTGAGCACCGGTGGTCTTTTACCGCACCGTCACGTTAAATGCCCTGATATTTAACTATCGGTGCAATTCTCGCATCACTAATCATTGATAAGGAGTTTCGCATTCAATACAAAATAACAGCAAAAATGTGATTTTATTATCAAAATCAGACGATTTAGATATTTAATGTATAATTATTATCTATTAATAGGTTTAAACATGGGTTTAATAGGATCATTATAAATGGAGTAGTATATTATTTAACAGGTATATTGAAAAATAATTATTTATTTTTGTGTTTTATGTTTAAAATAATACATAAAATCTATTAGACTCTAAACATAGACTAAACTTATAGGCTATACACTAAACTTATGTTTTATTAATTAATAAACCTATTAAAATATTTTTACTTTAATTAAACTAAGCTTAAAAATATAAATTGCATACAATATATCAATTATCCACTGGGTATTATCATGTACACTACCACTTGTTGATTTGAATACACCTATAGTAAAATTTTATGTTTAAAAAGTTTATATTTTATTATTTTTTCATACAAAATAAAATTTAATCTACAAAAAATAAATATGCATTGTGTTTAACACTTAAACATTCATAAAAACAAACGCTATGCTAAGCATACGTAAAAGCGTATATTTAGTTAGACAGGTAAGGGTCGGCCTACCTGTCCCTCGGTCTGTATATCAAATTAATGTACTCTCACACAAACCGATTCCGGTAACAATTTATTCATTGTTTTCTCTCGCAAATCAAAATCAAAAACACAAACTCACTGTAAGACTGGTGACGGACTCGTGGTTTGAATGAATGAACAATAAAACGAAAAATATATTTACAATAAAATGCATTAAATTCATGAATATTCGTGTGTTTGCTGAGATAATCGCATGTATTATACGATACGATAATAGCGATGCGATTGTGTCTAACAAATGAGAAACATCTCTAATATTGTTATTACTGGTAGTGACGGACCGTAACTATTCATGTATGGGATTAGAGGTACTGTACCCATGATTGCCAGCGCCGGTCGATTTTATAAGACATTATAAATAAGATATTCAATTTGCATTGTGTTTATGTGATGTGAATAGTTTTTTGATGGTTTAGTATGTGTTTGAAAATCAATCCGATTTAAGATTATTTGCAAAGAATAATAAAATACATATAAAATCACACAAATGTTTGACACAATAGATTGAGAATAAAATAAAAAGTTTTGATTAATAACTTGTTTTAGGTTCATATATGAAAGGGGTAATACTATTAAGTAAATTACAATAAAATGCATGTGTTTTTATGAACAAATGATATATTATTCATAAAAATTTATTAATTATTAATATTTTCGTCATTTTTCATATAAAAAACTATTAAAATATGAATAAAATAAGAAATAAAAACTTTTTTAATTAACATTTAAATTAAAATATTTGTAAATTTATATGCAGAGAGAGAGAGAGAGAGAGAGAGAGAGAGCTATATGAATTTAAATAGTAGGTAATTGCACTTTTTATATATACTAAGTTAGTATATGAAATCATAAAGGTTTTTGTACTTTTGTTTTTTATATACACATCTCTGGTAATATTAAAAAAAATACATGTTTTTATATTAATTTTATTTCCAGTGTTTCAGTGCTCAACGATTGAATAATCAAAAAAGTATTTTTTATATAATATAAAAGTTTCTCTATAATAAATGAAAAAGTGTTTCTTAAATATGAATTTAGAAAACGAGAAAAAATATAATTAATTCCAACTTTTTTTCTGGTAATCTATGGCTTTGTTTAGCGGAGTATATATGACAAAGAGATGGGTATAACACACAGTATTAGATAGTAATATGAAATTATATTTTGATATATAAATAGATGATAATTAAGATGAAAATTGCATTTTTCTAATGAAAAAAACAACTTGTCTACTCGTTGTGTGTGTTTCTAATGAATACCCATATCTCATATAAGTATAATAATCATATATTTATTTAAAGTTTAATTTGATATAAATATAATGTTTAATAAAACTCATTATACTTTTCTCAGAGACGACTAATAATAAAACTCATCTCATATTATATCTCATATTTATTTCATAACTTTATTTTTATATAATTTTCGTGACAAACATCTCTCACATACTATCCCCAAGAAAATGAAAATTACTTATTATGTGAGAGCACTGGTAGTTATTTTAAGTGATGAGAGAGAGAGAGAGAGAGAGAGAGAGAGATGAGTAATGAATTGAAAGTTAAGATAAAAATATTTTTATTAACAATTTTTTGCTAATATCATAAAACAGTTAAATTTAAAATCTTACCTATAAATACCTAAAACTACCAGTGTGTTTTATATAAATTTATAATAATACAGTAATACTATGTTTGCCATAAAATGTGTATATTTTGAAGATTTATATAATGTGAATTAATATTTAATGCTTTATTAAACACTCATTTGTGTCAACCATGGCTTTAAAAAGTTTATTTATTGTATTATAGTATTTGCTAAAAATAAGAAATATTTTTCTAATCGATTTTTACAAATAATTTATTATACTTTTGATTCAAAACTCCCTGAGTCTTCTCGTAAGGTGTGGTCTCTCTCTCTCTCTCTCCCTTTCTTTCTTTCTTTCTCTCTAAAATGTCTCAAAAGACCAGTCAATGAATTGGACTAAAAATTTTGTGATCCATTCAAATAAAACTGTTTTTATAAAGTTTAATATGATTTGTGACAATAGACTTAGTGAAGTGTAAACTGATATTAAAACGGGTAATAAAATTGGGAATAAAGTATGGATTGATGGGTTAACTACATACTTGAGATTTTATTATGTTGAAATAAATATATTAATTAAGTTTACAAATTATTTTAGGTAAAAACTTAGGTAGTTATAGTGAATTCAATGATATATATCCAAATTTTGAGTATATTTTACTGTTTATAATGATATTATTTTACAAGTAATTATTTTATTACAGCTTTTAATATCATTATTTATATAGCCTAATTTTTGAATTTCAAAAAGTTTGCTATCACCTGTATTTTATGAATATATCTTATTTTTTAAAACAATAAATCCCAGATAAGTTTATTAAAAAATGACATTCCCAACATAATATTTATTATGTATTCATTAATTAAATTATAAATGATAGAAAAATAATATTTGTAATTCAAATTTTGCAAACAAAATAAATACACATTTATTACTATAATTTCATATTTTGTTGTATTGTGTTTAGTAATTAGAAAAATGAAATATAAAAACAATTTATATAAAGACAACAAAACAATGAACTGAATGAGAGAGAGAGAGAGGGAGAGAGAGAGACTTGAAATTGAAATAATAGCTAAAAGACGCCAACCTTTAAAATTTACCATTTTTTCTATATTTAATACATTATATAATAATAATGTGAATACATTCATAATATACAAGTGATTCTCAAGATTAAATAAAAGTTCCTTGCATATATTTTATTAATTTTAAATACTTTAGTAAATAATACAATTAAGGAAATGCATAATTAATAGTAATTTTCATAAACAATTAAAATTACGATCAAATATGAAAAATATTGAATAAATTTGAAATAATATTTCTAATCAAGGGGATTTACTGTACATTTGTGTTATTTATTATACGCGTTAAATACAAATAATGTGTAATAATAATAGTAATAATAAATTTACAATTCATAGGCAGTGGAGACGTGTCTATGAATTGTATTCAACTGTTTATAAAACAAAATTAAAAACAAGAAAAAGCAATTTCTAATAAGTTTTACAATTATTAATACATTTCTGTGTAATAATAATAACAATAATTGTATGAAATTGTTAGACAGAATTGAAATGTCAATTCTTAGGCAAATAGAGAGGTGTTGAACAAATTTATTACTATATTATTAAACAATATATTATAATGGAGATGAGCAAGGTCTCCATATATATTCAGAATTTTATTTTATCCATTTATATACTTAGCAAAAATTGTACACAAAATATTTAGCAAATTATTTATCAATCATGAAGCTTTACAATAAAAATATACGTTACTCAGAATATTCTCACTCATAAAGTACATTTTGTGATCCCTACCCTTTTAGTAGTACCCCATAAATTACCCAGACACCTTGAGCCTGGAGTACAATCGACTTTATTGTATTGCAACAAAAAATTATACTAATATATAAAAAACTTGAATTATTGTTATTATTATAATAGAAAAAATTAATGCAATGAACGGTCTATTTTGTATTCTGATTGAGTTTAAAAAACTTTTGACTCTCTCTCTCTCTCTCTCTCTCTCTCTCTCTCTCAAAACATGTATAAATTCATTTGAAAGCTTTTTTCTTGAAATATAATTTTATATATTTATTTGAAACTCAATTAAGTGTTTCGTTGTATAAAAAACATACACACAATAGAGATGTGCCTAATATTACATCAATTACTGTCTGTTATACTCATTCATACAATAGTTACTCATATATTATATTTGTATTTATATTTATAGATATGGAAACAGATATATAATATACTATAAAATTTTAAATAAAAAAGTCATTGGGTGTCATACGCACAATATATTTAGCAAAAAATGGTATATATTTTACAAAATGTTTTTTAATTCAATTATACAATGAATTATAAATGAGTCTCTCATTTGTAAAATAGGATACAATTGAATGTATGAATGATTTCTAGTTATAATAAATTATATCATTCATTGAATACAAAGGAATAAAGTATTTCGAAATATTTGTAGTTTTTATTTGTTTGACATAATGTTTACAAAAGTAAATTTCTTAATTGCAAATAATTACAGATATTAAACGTAAGCCCAAAACAAAAAAAATCATATCAAAAACAAATTTTTCAAATTTTAGAGCCAATGAAATGTATACACAAAAAAAATTGTCAGCATTTTTATTAACTCAATAATTATAACTCAAACATATTTACGAAATTATATTTATACATAATCCATTAAAATAAAAATCTTTCTATAAATGCTTAGTTAATACATATATTATGTAATAAATACAATTTCAATAAATTAATAATAATAATATTTTTATGTGCACCGGTATCATATTTAAAAGCCATAATTCTATATTAAGCACATACACTCCAATAATTTATTAGCGAGGTAGGTAGGTATAGATGGGGAAAGGGATCCACTAAACAACATATTACTATAATTTCTAATTTATTTCGTACAGTAATTATTGCAATAATTCTCTATTCATTGACTGTTCAGACCGTATATAATGTAATCGCGAAACCGATGCAATGAATTGATTGAAT
>CAJPVJ010003740.1:0-10556 GCA_905397405.1 Oppiella nova | reverse complement strand
ATAATAACAGAATATTTGGTATCAAATACTCCCCTCAAAAAAACTACTCAAACATTAATCTCTAATTCTTAAGGAAATCATACGAAAGGGATAAGCGTTTCAATAGACGACAGATAACGGGGAATAAGTAATGAGACAAACAATACATTATATATATAAGAGGAAAACAAATCTGAATAACAATTTCATAAGCGATGCAAACGAAAAATATATATCATTATAGAAAACTCATAATAGAAAATGAAAGTCTTATAATGAAAATAAAAGAGCAAAATATATATCTTTTCCAATACTGATTGTGTGTATGTTTTTTATATACGCTTTTCACATACATATAGAGCTATCAAAAGATGTTTTCATTCATTCAATTCACAATTGAATCTCATTTCTCTCAATGCAATCCGAAAAGCATTCATTCGTTTATATTATTATTATTCTCATTATTATTATATACCATAAACTCTATGCAAAACACAATTGCATTTCGCGTCCAATGCCTAGCGTTTAGCGAAGAGTTTTTCAATGCATGAGAGAAAAAGTTTTTTCCCTTTTTTCTGCTAACAATTTCTCAGTATATTTGACTCAATCCTAACTCTCACTCATCAAACTTAGTGATAAAAGAGGATTGATAAACATATGCTGAAAGGAGGGACACGAGTGATAAGACAACACACACACACAAACTCACACATAACGTATTGTATATGTGATATTCCTGTATGTGAAACATTCATATGTACAGAATATTACAGTTTATATCATATATATATGAGAGGGAAATGAATGGCACACACGATATGGAGTGGGAGAGAGAGAGAGAGAGAGAGAAATCAATGACTACTGTATGTCTGAATACTAAATGTCTTTTTCTTATGGCAAATAGCGTACCGGCCCTACCAGTGCTCTGTAGTCAATCGGCTGTGTATTAGCAATTAATCACTATTTTCTCCTAACTATTTGTATACGACTTTCCTCCCTGTGCTCACTATTCTGTTGTGTGTGTGTGTTTGAGTGTGTATTGCATAACATATACACTATAAGGACATACACTTTGTAAGTATAGACAGAATATTGTACAGAATATTACAGTTTATATCATATATATATGAGAGGGAAATGAATGGCACACACGATATGGAGTGGGAGAGAGAGAGAGAGAGAGAGAGAGAGAGAGAGAGAAATCAATGACTACTGTATGTCTGAATACTAAATGTCTTTTTCTTATGGCAAATAGCGTACCGGCCCTACCAGTGCTCTGTAGTCAATCGGCTGTGTATTAGCAATGCCGGGGACCAGCTGTGGACTGAATATAATAAGAAAATGAAATAAAGCAAAAAATTTCTCTTCTTTTTCTATTTGTATATATATTTGAGAAAAATATATATCACTTATTTCTCACATTACAGAATTGAGATGTCGTTTTTTGCTGAAGTGTAAAGGTAAGTGAACTGAAGTGAAAGATAATATGTTAGGATAATAATAATAATAACAATAGTAACCTCTGTTATAAATTTGTATTTTCTCGACTGTTGTGTCTATTTTTTGAGTGGATATTTGTTATATAAAATAAAAAACTCGAGAGAGAGAGAGAGAGAGAGAGCTGAAGTCTTGAAAATATTTTTTGTTACACTTTTGTGGAGATTCACAAACAGTTTGAAAGTGTTTTTATTGTATTTTTTATATAAAGAATGAATGAGAGAGAGAGAGAGAGAGAAATCAATGACTACTGTATGTCTGAATACTAAATGTCTTTTTCTTATGGCAAATAGCGTACCGGCCCTACCAGTGCTCTGTAGTCAATCGGCTGTGTATTAGCAATGCTATAAAGAGTGTAATGTCTTAACTCTACAGCAAAAAACGACTTCACATTTCCATTCACTTGACTTCACTTTCTATTATACAATCCTATTATTATTATTATTGTTATCATTGGAGACAATATTTAAACAGTTTTCTCGACTGTTGTGTCTATTTTTTGAGTGGATATTTGGTAAAATAAAAAACTCGAGAGAGAGAGAGAGCTGAAGTCTTGAAAATATTTTTTGTTACACTTTTGTGGAGATTCACAAACAGTTTGAAAATGTTTTTATTGTATTTTTTATATAAAGAATGAATGAGAGAGAGAGAGAGAAGTAAGAAATATATTGTTAATATTGCAATACATCTCTAAGATTTCAGTAAAAAATAATTTTTAAAATAATATTTTTATAACATTTAGTGTTGAGTGAAAAGTACAATAATAACAACAATAATAATAAACGGCATAATAGTCGGTAGTTATGATGCTATCATTTTTTGGAGTGAGAGCACTGGTATCATAAAAATATTTATGCAATCATATAGTATTATGGGGGAAGTTATGGTAAGGAATGGGCGGACAAAACAAAACCAAAAAAGCATTGAATATCATGAGAGTCGGCGAACCGATAGGTCAGACACTTGTTATATATATGGAAAGTCTGGTTGGGATCCGACCGACCGGTGCGGAGAGCCCACAGACCATCACATATACTGGAAGAGCCATACAATAAACTAATAATAAATTAAAATTTTT
Source organism: Oppiella nova (assembly GCA_905397405.1). Taxonomy (NCBI): domain Eukaryota; kingdom Metazoa; phylum Arthropoda; class Arachnida; order Sarcoptiformes; family Oppiidae; genus Oppiella; species Oppiella nova. The sequence goes on along the minus strand of CAJPVJ010003740.1, from coordinate 8,002 downwards.
ATGTGTCTGTCCCGTCGGTTCCCCATCTCTGAACACAACACTAGAGAGCACCTGACGTTCAGATGTTAGGGAACGGGTCATTGATATTCTGATCGCAATTTTATTTTGTAGACATGTTTTCTCTCTCATTGAGTAAACCATTGAAACAATTCATTGACATCTGAAATGGTATGGAAGAGCTGTATGTATATTGAGGGCCGACATGTAAAAAGAGAAATCGTGTGCCACTCGTATGGAAAGACAGTTATGGGTACTGGAAGTTATGGGCCACCTCTTTGAGACATTATATATTTATCTGTATTTATATATAAAGTATTAATACATTATATTTGATATAATGAATTAGTATTTCAAGTTATGAAAACTTTTTGGATCGCATATATTCTCAGTGATTAATAATAATATATTTATTATTAGTTTATATATTGTTTATGGTATTTGTTTTTGGTATCATTTGGCGTTTTTAATTTAAATACACTGTTTTTGTTAGTTTTGTTTTTGAATTTTAAAAATCGCATTCAATATATGACATACAAATCTTTTCGCAAATGTAATAATAATTTACATTTAAATCGCTTTTTGCGGCTAATATTTGTGGCCATAAAATAATTTTTACTCATAATTTATTTGTGGTTTTTGTTTTTTGGTTTTGAATGCTTTTCACTGTCTATATGTATAACTCATTGTCTGTAATAAATTGAAGCAAAAAATTATGTTTTTGAAAAAAACTAAGAATAAAATTAAGACTCAAAGAGTTTTTTGCTATAAGTTTGCCTATGATTTAGTATTCAGTATAATGTAAGCGCCAATGAATTAAAATGTATACTAAAAACATAATAATAATAAATATAAATAAATAAATATTAAATTCCAAAGAGGTTTTGGCCGTCGAGAGAGCTCAGGTGGTCCGACCATATCGTGAGCAACCTGTGCGATCACGTGTGTAGGTATGCCATAGGTTTAGTATGAATAGCACCGGCAGTTATTCAGTCGCGTCCAGACGTTTATAGTAATGATATGTAGCGCACAATAAGTAGAAGAATAAGTAGTTTTTATCCATATATTCGAGTCGATGGACAGGCAGTCAGTCGATAGATAGAGATATTATTAAAGGGTTTTTGATTGAAGGGAAAGACAACAAAAATATATATGTTTTTCGATGACATATCTTATTCTTCGGGAGTTATTCAGTGGTTAGCCATCAGTCGAGACATACAAAGAGAAAACTTTGTCAGCAATTGGTTTCTCGCAAACTCTTCACAAAATAATAGTTTTGTTTCCAAACGTATGCATCGATAGAGAAATAGTTGTCTAATAATAATAAAGTAAACGAAATGATGGTATGATATGAATGAATGTCTACTCGATTCCGGTGTAGGAATTGGACGACAATTTTATTCTCGTTATTATTATTACAGAAAACGACAGTATATTTGCTTTTCGTTTTTGAATTTCATTTGCATTTCTTGTTATTAGTTATTAGTAGTAATAGTAATCACATTAAACACAACACTATTTATATATAGATTCTGTTCACATATATTTATATATTAATTAAAAACGCGATAAACGGATGAAGTGTTGAGAGGTTTTGAAGATTTATTTGTTTTAAAGTCAATATATTTTCATAATTATTATATACAGGGTTTTCCTAATTGTCGAACCATTTCTTATCTCATTTTCTTGTATACTTTGAGTTCATCTCCAAAAATAATGGTTTCATTCAGTTTTATAATGAATTGTATTTCAAATAAATGAATGATCAGCTGTTTTCACATTTATTACTATTGTTTTTGCCGTTTTTATATTTAATTATATTATATAAAATCAATTTATATATATATGTATATCATTTAGAAAAAGTTTTTTTGTTTCTATTTATAGTCTTATTGTCTGAAAATGTATTTTTGTTTATATTTTCAATTTGTTTTTCACGTTTGAATTTAAATTAAATTAAAAAATAATAATAACTTTTTTGTTTTGTCGGTTGTTTTCCACGTGTATTGACTTAGTTTTGCTTCAGTAGTTCCGGAGGAATAGAGCACTGAATATATGGTAATAACATACCAATGAAGTCGACTAATGATATTCAGGGCAAATTTAACATTTCGGTAGTGTTTGAATTGATGATCAAAATAGTAGTAAATGAAAAAATTATAGAAAATATTTTTGTTTCTTGTTTTAAATGTCGTGATTATCATTACATTGTATTCACAGAAAAATTATTGTTATCATTATTACTCTTATATTAATCGTTAAAAATTCAAAAACACAACAAAATTGTTTATCAATTAATGTCATTATCTCTGCATTTAATGGTTATTTGCATTTCATTCTTGAGGTCACATCCAAAAAGTTTTATCTGTAGCCCCACTGAACGGGATATATATATAACAAAAATGTCTGTCCATTCAGCGGTGGACGCACAGAATGTCTGTCCGTTTTTCAAGAATATATAACACAAACAAAAAACAACACAAAAATTCATCGACTAATAGGCATTCATACGAGAAAGCCTTCCGGTGTGCCGATACTTGTCTGTAATCGCAGGGCTTGGATGCCATTCATGAGCTTTTTCTGATGGCTAACGAGGGTCACCCCTATGATGGCCAGGTCTTGGGCAGTGAGCCGGGCCACTGCGGCCAAGTTGGTCACACCTGACTGTTCAAAGTTAACCCTGTACCGGGTCATCTTGATACTGGCCAACCACTCGTCCACAGACTTGAATTGTATGACATCGGGTATACACATCGTGTTGAGCTCACCGAACGGGTCCAGTGTTAGCCTACAGGTGCCGCACAGGGAGATGATAGTAACAAAAATGTTAGATTAATTGTCCCATAAATCAGTGGTTTTTTTTCGTTGTAAGGAATAGTAATAATAATCGCAATAAATATTGAATAATAAGCAAAAATAAAATATTTGTGTTTTGAATAGAAAATGTAAAATTAATTTTATTTTCAGTGCCTTTATGTGTGTTAAGAAAATCATTGCAAAAGGTATAGGAATTCGCGTATAATATGCTAATTATATTCACAAAAACTTGAGATGACATCCCATTTAAAATTACTACCGAAATGGGAAACAAAAATATGTGTTATTTATGCGAAAATATATATCTAGGAAAAAAGGTGTAACACTAATGACTGGTTTATATAATTTTGTGTCTGAAATAAATATAACAAAAAATAGATTTTCATTGATTCGTATAAAACTCGTAAAAAACTATTCGCTATTGAAATGTAATAATACGATAAATATAAACGGTTTTAATTTATGATCAGAAATTTTATACCCTTTTCAATGATTTACACTCTAATAGGAGGGGCCGAGTCTGGAGGGGTATTGAGAGAAGTAAAGAGAGAAAAACATTTTTGGGATAAAAACTAAGAATCAAATCATTTAAATGTAAATTTTTCAACAAAAAAGATATAAATAACATAAAACGGAAAACATATATAAATTACATTTGAATTGAATTTGAAAAAGGGATTGAAATCTTATAAAACATATCATATGTTGCATAATACGGGCTAAACAAACAGTCAGACAGACTGGGACTGGGAGGGTAGACACTACATACATAATAAGGAGTTAACCTCGAAATCAAAAGCTTATATGTTTATAAGATGTTAAAGAAATTGCATTAAAATTATATTTTTTTGTGGGTTAAAAGTTAACGCTTAAAAACAATGCGAGAATAATATTATAGCAAACGCTAAGAAAATTACATTAAAATGCAATTAAATTCAAACCGCGCTATAGTACCGGCAAAAAGGCGTCGAAAAATAAAATTATAGATAAGAATATATCAAAAAATATGTATTTTTGCTCAAAAAATGTTAAACAAAAAACAGATTAATCATAAAATTAGTGCTCCAGACAGACATACCTCGTTGTTTTGCAGAGTTTTTGCAGATTTTCTGGACATTTAATTAGTTTATCTAATGTTTTAACAATTTGCGAGAACGTAGGCCTCATATTCCTATCTTTCTGCCAACAGTCCATTATTAGCTTATCGTATAACATCTCCGGACAGTCCTATATTACATACCGGTGCGGAAAGTAAGAGGTATTAGCAAAAAACAATGCAATCATTAATTATAATCAAGGAAAAAATTATGTTGCGAAATTTTTTTAGTGAAATATGTATACATAGAAAAAATATTCACGAATATTATGTAAGACTGTATTATACGGCGATAACTAAGTCATAGGGTTTCATACCATCTGCCAGTGCTCTCAATCAAAGTATATACACTAAAACTAAGCACATCCCTGGCCATCATCAGATCATTAGCAGTCATTAATTTCTATCTAAAGTGAGCGCCGACAGCTCTTTCCCGTCCCCCTCCCCCGTCCCCTACACTACAGTCATTGAAACTCGGATTTTAAAACATAGACTAAACACTCAAAACATATTAAATCCAAAAGATTTTCGTACATTTGAGATGTAAAAACTAATTATAAATTAAATATTTTTGTTTTTGATTTGTGATCCCATTCCCAATGTTGGAAACCATTTCTAATGCTAATGACTGATGAACTAAAAAACTTTACTAAAAAATTCTGGACTCAATAAATGCTAAATAAATAAAAGTTTTTATTTCGATACCAAAACCAAATACTATTCGTGAATATTGTCGGACAAGGACTATAAACAAGTGAACGGACATACCATTGGGGGTGGGAGTCGGTAGCCTTTCTCGATGCCTTTGATGACATCCTGGTTAGACCAGTTCCAATACGGCCGCTCCCCATAAGACATCACTTCNCTTTCTCGATGCCTTTGATGACATCCTGGTTAGACCAGTTCCAATACGGCCGCTCCCCATAAGACATCACTTCCCAGCAGACAATACCGAAGCTCCAGACGTCCGACGCGGACGTGAACTTTCTGAACGCTATGGCTTCGGGTGCCGTCCATCGCACTGGTATTTTGCCGCCCTATTAGTTTTAGTAGCATTAATGAAAAGTTAATACATTTATAATTAGCACATAATCAACAAATATAATAGACATGAGGGCACAGATACTTACTCTAGTAGTGTAGGCGCCTTCGGTGGCACTCTCGATCTCGCGGGACAGACCAAAGTCGGCTATTTTACACACCAGAGTCGAGTTCACCAATACATTCCTGGCCGCCAAGTCCTGTATGAATGTATGTCCAAACAAATGTATTAGATATAAATAAAAATGAAATGGATGAAAAAAATAAGTGGACATACCCGGTGGACGTAGTTCATTTCCGCTAAGTATTGCATTCCCGATGCGATGCCCCGTAACATACTGACCAACTGGACTGGCTGAAACTTGCCATCATTTGCCTGTATTAATAAACACAGCGTATAATAAATACCAGAATATTCTGAGTTAATATCCGAGTGGACATACCCTGAGGAATGCATCGAGTGATCCCTGTTCCATGAATTCCGTGATTATCATAATGGGGTTGCTTTTGGTGACCACTCCCTGAAGGTATATGACGTTCGGGTGATCGAACTGACCCATTATGGACGCCTCCGTTAGGAAGTCTAGTCTCGGTTTCTCAGCCGATGTCGGTTTCAATGTCTTGATGGCTACAGTCATCTCTGGTCGGCCGGGCAGTCGGAGTTTGCCTCGACATACGTCACCAAACTCTCCTATTATTCACAAATTAATTCATATTTAATTATTTAATAAACAAAAAGTAACAGAATATTCTTTAAAAAATTTACATAATTATACTCAAATTGATATTTAATAAGTCATTTTATTACTGTATATCTATTTAAATAGTTATTTTTATAAATGTATAAAATATACAGAATATTCTGCACATTATTTTGGACATGAGTACTGTATAAGACATAAGATTAATAGCAAACCTCCGCCAATGATGGCCTCAATGGTGATATTGGTGGCGTCGATCTCTTTGGTGAACTCCTTGACCGCCTGTTGGGGGTCCTCATAGGTGTGGGGGTCGACATAGGACCGGGATGTCGCGCAATGGGTGAACAGTGGCGTAGTCACCGAAAACGGCGAATTGACTGCAAATTAGGCATAAATAATACATTAAATAAATAAATGCTTTGAATTGATACTCAAAATCAGTGTTTATGCCATTAGTTCCGTGTTTATTCAAAATACACAGAAATAATAGCTAAACATTAAAATCCATTTTTCATTCAAAAAATCCTTTAATAAATAATACGATAAAAATATTATGTATTTTTAAGATCTCTTTGCGCTAAATATGAGTGAGTGAGAGAGAGAGAGAGAGAGAGAGAGAGTGCCACCGAAGGCGCCTACACTACTAGAGTAAGTATCTGTGCCCTCATGTCTATGATATTTGTTGATTATGTGCTAATTATAAATGTATTAACTTTTCATTGCCAGTCCAGTTGGTCAGTATGTTACGGGGCATCGCATCGGGAATGCAATACTTAGCGGAAATGAACTACGTCCACCGGGTATGTCCACTTATTTTTTTCATCCATTTCATTTTTATTTATATCTAACCCATTTGTTTGGACATACATTCATACAGGACTTGGCGGCCAGGAATGTATTGGTGAACTCAACTCTGGTGTGTAAAATAGCCGACTTTGGTCTGTCCCGCGAGATCGAGAGTGCCACCGAAGGCGCCTACACTACTAGAGTAAGTATCTGTGCCCTCATGTCTATGATATTTGTTGATTATGTGCTAATTATAAATGTATTAACTTTTCATTAATTCTACTAAACCTAATAGGGCGGCAAAATACCAGTGCGATGGACAGCACCCGAAGCCATAGCGTTCAGAAAGTTCACGTCCGCGTCGGACGTCTGGAGCTTCGGTATTGTCTGCTGGGAAGTGATGTCTTATGGGGAGCGGCCGTATTGGAACTGGTCTAACCAGGATGTCANATAGGGCGGCAAAATACCAGTGCGATGGACAGCACCCGAAGCCATAGCGTTCAGAAAGTTCACGTCCGCGTCGGACGTCTGGAGCTTCGGTATTGTCTGCTGGGAAGTGATGTCTTATGGGGAGCGGCCGTATTGGAACTGGTCTAACCAGGATGTCATCAAAGGCATCGAGAAAGGCTACCGACTCCCACCCCCAATGGTATGTCCGTTCACTTGTTTATAGTCCTTGTNGACGTCTGGAGCTTCGGTATTGTCTGCTGGGAAGTGATGTCTTATGGGGAGCGGCCGTATTGGAACTGGTCTAACCAGGATGTCATCAAAGGCATCGAGAAAGGCTACCGACTCCCACCCCCAATGGTATGTCCGTTCACTTGTTTATAGTCCTTGTGAGACAATATTCACGAATAGTATTTGGTTTTGATATCGAAATAAAAACTTTTATTTATTTAGCATTTATTGAGTCCAGAATTTTTTAGTAAAGTTTTTTAGTTCATCAGTCATTAGCATTAGAAATGGTTTCCAACATTGGGAATGGGTTCACAAATCAAAAACAAAAATATTTAATTTATAATTAGTTTTCACATCTCAAATGTACGAAAATCTTTTGGATTTAATATGTTTTGAGTGTTTAGTCTATGTTTTAAAATCCGAGTTTCAATGACTGTAGTGTAGGGGACGGGGGGAGGGGGACGGGAAAGAGCTGTCGGCGCTCACTTTAGATAGAAATTAATGACTGCTAATGATCTGATGATGGCCAGGGATGTGCTTAGTTTTAGTGTATATATTTTGATTGAGAGCACTGGCAGATGGTATGAAACCCTATGACTTAGTTATCGCCGTATATACAGTCTTACATAATATTCGTGAATATTTTTTCTATGTATACATATTTCACTGAAAAAATTTCGCAACATAATTTTTTCCTTGATTATAATTAATGATTGCATTGTTTTTTGCTAATACCTCTTACTTTCCGCACCGGTATGCAATATAGGACTGTCCGGAGATGTTATACGATAAGCTAATAATGGACTGTTGGCAGAAAGATAGGAATATGAGGCCTACGTTCTCGCAAATTGTTAAAACATTAGATAAACTAATTAAATGTCCAGAA
>CAJPVJ010003739.1:0-10557 GCA_905397405.1 Oppiella nova | reverse complement strand
GCATTGGTTTTACAATTTATTATAACAACTCAATATTTTAATGATTTATAAGTATAGATTAGTTGTGTGTATTTAGTGAGTGAGAGAGAGAGAGAGAGAGAGAGACTAATGTCCTAATTAATCAAACTGTAAAATATTAATATAAACCACCTTATCGCATGGAAATAAAATAAAATCTGCTATTTTTTGTTTAATTTTAAATGACCTTTATGAAAGTTTGGGTTTTCCTAAACGGTTTGTATTTTAATTGTTTGTTATATAATTTTGTAATTTTATATATAGTTAATGTTTTTTGTTAATATTCCTGTATTTTGTGGTTTAAATATTTTATATTATAATTCATATTTAGTACTATAAAAACTGTAAAATGATTTACATGTTTGTGGTTATTATTATCAAATATTTGATTTTTTAATTAGTGGGACATGTAATCAAACTTTAATTAAATTCTAATTAAATTTTAATATTAATAATTAAACTTTTTATTTAACTAGTTTATTTATAACTCACAATAAATAATATACTATCTTAATTTAAAATATTTAACAAAAATAATAAATGTATAGTACATACCAACAAATTAGACCTATTTTCAATTTCTCAGGTGCATTCACAGTAATCATAGCCTCATCAATGAGCTTGTTCATACACTGGGTTGCTTGTGGTTTAATAGCATTCAGGCATTTAGCCATAGAGACAATGTCCTTTTTACCGCGGTTAAAATTGCAGTAGTATTTGTTTTTGCGTATAACACCGTACATGAGCAAGGTGGTCACTTGGTAGGGAAAGGCTTTCAAACAACGTTTAGCGTATTGTTTGACATACAGTTCCTTCTGATTTTTCTCGCTATAATAAATGCATAAAATTAAGTTAGCAAGATAACTAATTAATTAAATTATATTTAATTGTAAAATAAATGCTCCCTAGCTAAATATTTTTGTAAATTGTTTTAAATATTATTTTAAATACAAAAACTATTATGATAATTTTACACTATATTAATAAACTATATTTTAGCTAGTCCTAATTTTTAAATTTAATTTAATTTAATACTTACAAACAGAACAAGGACCTTTCCTTTTCACTTTCAGGTATATTACGAGTGGGGTCATTCAAAAAGAATAGCCACCTGGTAGTTTCATCCATTGTTTTGGGATCGCACTCAATGCCATTATTTGTAGGCTTAAAAGCACCGATACCCTCTGATCAGAAATAAAAAATTTAATAAATTTTATTATAATAAAATATAATATATTATTATTATATTAATATTGAGCTTACCAATTGTAAAAACTACTACGAGCAAGCACAAAATATACATTTTTATAGACATATTAACGATGCACTTTAGTATTTTGAGTGTTTACAACCAATTTGAATGCTATTATATTGTCGAAATAATATTGTTCAATTTTAGCTTATTTACAGTTTTTATAGCAAATTAAAAAACACTTTATTTGGTGTTTGAATGCAATTTCATTTGAATGTACTTCTCGTACAACTTATTAGGATTTGGTTTAACAGTACTCTGAGTGTCGGCCTCTTTAGCGGAACTCCTATTCAACAGACTATTCAACAAATTCTTGTGACTCTTATTATTACCGGAATTCTTGCGATTCTTGCGGTCAGTATTGTCTTTCTCTTGTTGTGAGTGACAGTGAAATTGAGACAACTTTCTGGCGTTCATAGCATTTATATATACGTGTAGTCAGAGCACAGGTATGTTATTTGTAAAACTTTTTTTTGTAAAACATAAAAAAAACTTTTATTATAGTATAGTAGTGTCGCACAGGTATTCACGAATATGTATGATACGAGTGTTTATTTATGGCACCCAGACCTTCACGATTACTAGTTATATGTATAGCAAACAACTGCACAGGTATTCAAAAATAATATGAGAAACTGTTTTTTGAGAAACTTTTCTATCCANAGGGTGCGCCCCTGTGTACCGAAAGTGTGTATAAGGAGAACATAAATCTAGCGGACGGTTATGCCACCGATGGACTGAACTTGATTTGCAGCGACTATACGGAGGACTCGGATAAATGTGCCAAACTCATAATCAAAACACCGAAAAAGTTACCACATCAAAAAACACCCAAATCTATACTACCACCATTTTTTAATATAATGAACTCCATGCCGCATTAATGTAACGTGGCAATTTGTACATGTTGAATTAATTGAATATCATTCCTAATGCTACCGTATTATCAACAATGTTAATATGTTTTGCACACACTAGAGGGTGACAGGGTTAAATATGTGTACTTTGTATTTTAAAACAGAATATCAAAAATCAAATATATTTTTTATAACTTACATACATTAATGATGTAAATTTTACATTGTAAAATGTATAAAACATTTTTAACTAACCAAAACTATTATGAATTTATATCTCATTGTACCGATTATTGTAGAATTAATTTAAGTAAATAAAAATAATTATATTAAAAATATTCATAATAGCATTATGATTTTTAATATTATTAATTCTACATTTATATTAAAATTGTAATAGATACTATAATTAATTTTAAAATTCCGAGATTTATATTGATACTTACATATTTAAAAAATATAATTAAAAACAACTCCGCAATATAAATTATAAATTTTTACATCATACATATTTAATAGATATTTATAAAAAATATCAAAACACAATAACATATAATTAACTAAAAATTGTTTTATAGTATTATTTGCAACACAAAACTGATACAAACTTTCGCAACCAAAACACAATCAATAATAACTAGGTATATACAAAAAGTATATTAACAAAGTTTAGTGTAAAATACGTTATTGAGAAATAACTTGTACTACACCTCCCTATCCATCATAACCTCATCGATAATAGCCTTTCATTTTCCTCAATACACTCAACCACTCGTTATAATGAACTTCATATAAAAAATAATAATAAATATCTGAATTTAATCCTAAAAATTTTAAAATTAATTAACATTTTATCTTAATTTTTAAAACTGTAAAATAATTTTATAATGTACATTTATAATATTTAAAATTAATTATGAATTAACATATTGGTGTATATTGTGGTAAACTAAATTGTAATAAGCTAATGACACAAATTATTTTTTGTTTGCTGATAATAAAATACACTTGAGACATACACACACAAGTATGTTGACATTGGTACTGTATATACCCGGGGTGTCTATGTCTGGGAAATCCCTGTTATATTTACTTTACATCAAAAATTATATTCAAAGTGTTTTATGTAGTTTATATATATTTTGTGTATATAATTTAATTTGTTTATTAAAAATAAAAGTATAATAATTTATGATAATTAGTAATAGTATATATATTAAATAAACTTATTGATTTAAGCAAATAATAAAACTAATTTTAAATTAAAAATATAAATTATTTTGTTTATTAAATGTGCTTAATGAAATGTTATTGACACCATAATCCTTGATTTTAGCGGTAATCCAGTTATATTAACAAATACTGGAAAACCCAGTTTATACACATTTTATTGTTTTTGAAATGTATATACTACCATTGTCATATTGTTTATAATAAAACTTAATTTTATACAAATATTCAATTTTAAAATTGAGTAACTATAACAACTATTTTGAAACATGCTTGAACAATTATTACGTTATTACGTAACACAAAAAAATATTTATTTAGTATTATATTAAAATAATATTTATTTTTAAAAATATAAAAACTATTTACAAAAATTATAAAACATAATTTAAACAATGAAAATAATTTTTACATAAGCATGCAACATTTGTTAAGTACTTTTAGTACTTTTTTAGTGTATTTAAGTGTAAATATTTCACATAATTAATCTAAGATAATAGTGTTATATTTAGATACGGATTGAGCTTGATAAATTATCTCTTAACACAAGTTTGATAGCACTCACCAAGGCTACCCAGTATAAAACAATTATATTGACAAAACATTTTTCTCATACTTTTTAAATATTAATATAAATATCAAAAATGAATTGCAAAGTAGTGTCGAAACAATTTAATTTGTTAGACGTCTGTCAATGAGATAAATACCTATATTTATACACCAAAATGCGTCAATACAGACATCCCTGTCCCCCTACCAGCCCCCGTATATACCTAAAATACTAATACATAAATGCAAAATCAATTAATTATGGCCGATCGGAAAGCCTAAAAATACATTTCTATCTATAAATAATACAATTAATCTCTTCGTATTAAATCCTCACAAAAAACATACCGCCCCCTGAAAATACACTCATANTATTTATACACCAAAATGCGTCAATACAGACATCCCTGTCCCCCTACCAGCCCCCGTATATACCTAAAATACTAATACATAAATGCAAAATCAATTAATTATGGCCGATCGGAAAGCCTAAAAATACATTTCTATCTATAAATAATACAATTAATCTCTTCGTATTAAATCCTCACAAAAAACATACCGCCCCCTGAAAATACACTCATAATATTAACAGTATTTATAGTACAAACGATTGCGAAGCATAGGTAGCAATAGCACTGGTATGTAATGCAGGCCAACCAGTTTTTGTGTGTGTAATTCATATTATGGTAAAAACCAATACAAAAAATATATGGCATTAATTTTGTCGCCTAACTATTTCGTAAAACATTTTTTTGTGCGCTAACTATCCCTCTCACTATCACTGACATACCTGTGCTCTCATAGTATATAAATAGGAGTTTCTCTCCGAGTGTTTAGTGAATGGATAGAAAAGTTTCTCAAAAAACAGTTTCTCATATTATTTTTGAATACCTGTGCAGTTGTTTGCTATACATATAACTAGTAATCGTGAAGGTCTGGGTGCCATAAATAAACACTCGTATCATACATATTCGTGAATACCTGTGCGACACTACTATACTATAATAAAAGTTTTTTTATGTTTTACAAAAAAAAGTTTTACAAATAACATACCTGTGCTCTGACTACACGTATATATAAATGCTATGAACGCCAGAAAGTTGTCTCAATTTCACTCACAACAAGAGAAAGACAATACTGACCGCAAGAATCGCAAGAATTCCGGTAATAATAAGAGTCACAAGAATTTGTTGAATAGTTTGTTGAATAGGAGTTCCGCTAAAGAGGCCGACACTCAGAGTACTGTTAAACCAAATCCTAATAAGTTGTATGAGAAGTACATTCAAATGAAATTGTATTCAAACGCCAAATAAAGTGTTTTTTATTTGCTATAACAAACTGTAATAAATAAGCTAAAATTGAACAATATTATTTCGGCAATAAAATAGTATTTAATTTGGCGATCTGGCAATCAAAGTTTTAAAGTGCATCGTTAATATGTCTATAAAAATGTATATTTTGTGCTTGCTCGTAGTAGTTTTTACAATTGGTAAGCTCAATATTAATATAATAATAATATAATATATTTCATTATAATAAAATTTATTAAATTTTTATTTCTCATCAGAGGGTACCAGTGCTTTCAAGCCCACAAATAATGGCATTGAGTGCGACCCGAAAACAATGGATGAAACTACCAGGTGGCTATTCTTTTTGAATGACCCCACTCGTAATATACCTGAAAGTGAAAAGGAAAGGTCCTTGTTCTGTTTGTAAGTACTAAATTATATTTAATTTTTAAATTAAGACTAGCTAAAATATAGTTTATTAATATAGTGTAAAATTTATCTTAACAGTTTGTTTTATTTAAAATAATAATTAAAACAATTTACAAAAATAGGTAGCTAGGGAGCATTTATTTTACAATTAAATATAATTTAATTAATTAGTTATCTTGCTAACTTAATTTTATGTATTTATTATAGCGAAAAGAATCAGAAGGAACTATATGTCAAGCAATACGCCAAAAGGTGTTTGAAAGCCTTTCCCTACCAGGTGACCACCTTGCTCATGTACGGTGTTATACGCAAAAACAAATACTACTGCAATTTTAACCGCGGTAAAAAGGACATTGTCTCCATGGCTAAATGCCTGAATGCTATTAAACCACAAGCAACCCAGTGTATGAACAAGCTCATTGATGAGGCTATGATCACTGTCAATGCACCTGAGAAATTGAAAATAGGTCTAATTTGTTGGTACGTATTATATATTTATTATTTTTACTATTATTTATTTTATAATAAGTTAGCATATTAATTATCGTGAATTATAAAATAATATGAAATATATTAGTTAAATAAATAGTTTAATTATAAGTATTAAAATTTAACCAGGATAAAATAATATAGCCCGTCAATTTAAGCCCATAATTAAAAAATCAAATATTTAATAATAATGACTACAAACTTTAAAATTAGTTTACAGTTTTTGAGTAATAAATATAAATTATCATAAATAATATTAAAACCGCAAAATACAGGAATATTAACAAAAAACACATTAACTATATATAAAATTACAAAATTATATAACAAACAATTAAAATACAAACCGTTTAGGAAAACCCAAACTCTCATAAAGGTCATTTAAAATTAAACAAAAAATAGTAGATTTTATTTTATTTCCATGCGATAAGGTGGTTTATATTAATATTTTACAGTTTGATTAATTAGGACATTAGTCTCTCTCTCTCTCTCTCTCTCTCTCTCTCTAACTGAAAGTAATTTTTCAATTTCACTTAAGGCCAGGGATTAAAAGTAGATTATAAGTTGGATTTTCCACACAATTTCATTGCGATTAGGAAAACGATAAGCAATGATAAAAAAATTAGGTTTACATTCACTTAACATTGAATACCTGTGCGAATGTGTCTGCGCTATGATTTCATGACTAGTACTGTATTATACCAGGAAATTGTCTGTTTTAATTACAATTGAAACAGGTTATTTGTTAGCTTTTTGTTATACTTTTTTTAATAAATGCAAGTTTTCACTAGATGAATAATTAATTTTAAGTTTTATTGTACTTACTAAATATATTTTAAGTAAGGTTTATTTATATAGTCAAAGTAAACAATAAAATTAATTTAACTAACATTGTTAATTAACAAACTTGATATATAAATAAATTACTCAAGTATTAATTAAATTAATAAAATATAAGCTGTAAATGTTACTTGAGGCAAACATTATCTTATAGCACATGTTTTACAATTTATTTATTGGGTAAAATTTGGTTAATTAATTTATAATTAAAAATTAAATATACTCCTTATTTATTTAGTCATGTAACGTTTTGTAATTTTTAAAAAATAATATTTCGACCATTTAAAGGCCCAATAAAATAACCAGTACACATTGCTTTAATAACTATGGCTATTTGATGTAAAAGTTACAGTTGTAAATATAAAATTAATTTTGCACGCTTACTAGTTTAGTAAAAATATTTCTACTAGCTTGTATTTCATTTAGTTTAATCACCACCCTTAATTAGCATGCTAAATTAATTTTAAACCTTTTCTATTCACAGCAATTACTACAAGTTTGAAGAGTGTGTATCACACGAGGCCTCGGAGTCCACGTCCCCGGACTGTAGGGACAGTAGTGTCGTACTCATCGAGGAGCTCCTGGAGGGATACACCGGGCAAATGATCGGACACATTTGCTCGCAATATAGACGCGACACTGACCAGTGTCAAAAAATACTACGACTCCCGAAAACATGGACCAGGGACATTACTAATCAAACTAGGTACAAGTCCATACTACCACCGTTTATCGATATTTTGGAAAGTATCCCTGCGTAAATATTAGAGATATGTGAACCTGGTCATGTGATTTATTATTATTATGTATCATACATTTTAATTTATGCAAGCATTTTAATTATTATTTTATTAATTTTTAAAAAATATGTTTTTTTGAAAATATTTTTATTAAAAGTCATTAATTTTATTAATAATTTTTTAGTGTTTTTTAAATTTAGTTTTTAAACTGACCCTCGATAGTGTACATAAATATTATTTACATATAATTACCTCCACTTATAGTGAACGCAGAATTTAAGAGAAAATAATTTTTAAATATTTTTGTCATTTTTTATACACTTGAATGAAATGTAAATATATTTCCTTTTATGTAGTTTTTGTAAATAATGTGTCAAAAAATATATTTCAAAATATTTTTATCATTTGAAAAATGTTTGAATTGTTTTGAAACCTAAACGCAATTTCTATGTAAATATCAAAACATTTTAAAAATATTAAAATAAAAAATTGTTTTTCAAGTTAATGTGTTAAAATGATTATCAATAAAAAATAAATATTAACATATCAAAATATGCTTGATGAAAATATAATTATTAATCAGATTCTTACTAAATTCAAATAAACACTTTAAAAATAAATTCAACTGTGTATATATCTATTTATTAAATGTATACAGCTTAAATGAATGTCCACTTTATCTATACACCAATCTAAAATATAAAATCAAATTACTGATTAACTCATATTGTATTTTATTTTTATTTACAGGTTATTTAATTGCCCAATTAGGTTATTTGCCCAAAATTTTCCATGTTTATTTTTTGATATAAATAATTTAATACGTATATAGCTAATATTACAAACATACTAGTATAGATAAATACTATATTTACGTAATTATTTTTAATGTGAAGTCAATTGACTTTTATATTGATTTTCAAAATGTTGTTTACATATAATTTTTTACATTAATATATCCTATGATTTTGGCATTGATTGACATGTTTTTCAATAAATTTTTTCAACAAATATCTTATTTATAGATTTATCGATAAGTTTACTAATGAATTATAGTTAAGATGTTTTTATGTGAAAATATTTTTATTGATAAATCTATTGTGAACATAAATAGTAGTAGGCATGTTAATCATTAAAATAATTTATTTTAAAATATATTTGTAAATATTTATTTTAGAAAATTTAAATATCTAATATTATTTATATAAAATAAACTTGTTTATGAGTTCATTAATTTTATCGATATTAAAATAAAAATTAATTTAAATAATATGTTATCTATAACTATAAAAATTAATTTTAGTAACAAATAATATATATATAAGTTATTAAATTTCTAGTTACTATAACACATAATTATTGTAAATTAGTTTATTTTGTATTGATAAAATATAATACTAAATAAATAAATCTATCATTACAAAATATGTAAAAATTTGTCATCATGTACAATCTAATAACAGCAAGGTCATATTGTAGTAGGTCGCCATTATTTGATACCGGGTCACACAAGATTCATGAATTAAGTTTTTATCAGTGATTCAAAAGTTATTTTAAATATAAAATACAGCATGGACATGATTTTTGTGTTTTAAAATAAATAGAAATTTTGCTCAATAAATTATAATATTTTATGATTATAGTTAATATTTCTAAATAAATCAAATAACATAACATTGTTTTTTAAATTAAAATAATATTTAATAATTTGAATTCAAATTATTAATATAAATATGTTATAAACAATTAAAGTAAATAAGGTAACAGGGGTGTATTATAAATAATATTATATTTATTGAAACTACGGTATATTATTGTACTTATTACCGTACCTCATTATTATAACTTGACATGATACTTCAATTTATAAAGGCTTAACTTGATCATTAATTTTTAAAAGTATATTAATGCTGTATCAATATTATACTGAATCGCATTTTAAACCCTATAAACAGGTGTATGGCATTGGATTGAGTGTTGAGATTGCAATCACATCGCAATATCATGAGTACTGCAAACATCGGATGATTTTTTTAAATTACAAAAATGTCAAAATGTTGCTAAAAATAGAAATTTAATTTTATGCTATCACTATTTTATAATCTGATATTTATGTGTTAGTGAGTGAGTGAGTGAGAGAGAGAGAGAGAGAGAGAGAGAGAATTTGTTTTATTAGAAATATTTAATATTTTAATCCCTTATAAATCTATATATAATTTATGAATAAGTTTAAAATGATTATATAATTGAACATGGCAACATTATTATTACTTATAATAAGCATTGTAAATTAAACATATAATAAATTAAAATTAACTTTGAAATTTGCTCTAATATTATATAAACATATATAATTAAAATAAAATAACACTTCTTAATTAAAAATAAGTCAAATTAAATTTAAAACTGTTTATAATATTTAAACTAATATCTAGCTTATTTAATAATTTATAAAAAAATAAATACGGTTTTAGATGAATTGAATTTTTACACAGCTTAAAAATTATATAAACTTTTATAATCGCATACTTAATAATTTATAATTATTTAATAATATCTAATAAATTAATAAAAAAGTTATTTAATACGAAACTAATTTCGGAAAAATTTTGGCAAAACTTTTTATAAAACAAATCTTATAATCAAAATCTCATGGATTACTTAATATAGTACAGTATTACTATAGCCCGGGGTTATAAATAAGTTATTTATACCTTAAAGTCCAAGGTGATATCATAAAATATCAAATACTCTGGCAGTGGAAAGGGGTTAATGGAAAGGTATCATAAATTTTTTCAACAAATTTCTTATACGTCGACACAATCTTGACGTTTAAATCGCAAAATTGGAGTAAATTTATTGAT
>CAJPVJ010003738.1:0-10557 GCA_905397405.1 Oppiella nova | reverse complement strand
GTGTGAAGTCCTGTTGAGTTACCTATCATTTGAGGATCGATTCAGATATGAATGTGTGTCCAAACAGTGGCAGCGATTGATATACACGACAGTCACTGACCTTAAGATCTCTAAGGCTATGGTTAATGAGGGGAAGCCTATCGACACTAACAGACATTTACAGGCATTTGAATCTCTGCTGAAAGTTCGCAAACATTGTGTTCATTGACGGCAAATACGGTTACGATTTGAGTGACAGTATGTTATCGTTAATCACTAAACACTGCAAACATTTGAATGGCATTTATATGTCGGTCGAGGAAAACACCACTAATGAGACGATTAACGAGTTTTTCACGAAGTTTGCCAAACAATTGCAATCATTGGAGTTGTTTTACAATAGTCCCACTGTCGAGGGGTATATACTTAATAATATGAAGTGCTGTCGAAATCTACGGGAACTGTATCTCCTATCTGAAGGCAATAAGTTGTTTCACGTGTTGAGTAGCGATAGAAATGTGGTTTTGTTTCATAGGTTACACACTTTACTCGTGTATTATAATAATGATAATCACAACACATTTGTCCAGTTTGTGGACACATATAAGCATAGCTTGAAATCAATTCACGTGCGCAACTTGATTGGTCGACGCATCTAATGGCCCCCGTAGTCGAGGGTTATATCGTTAATAATATCAAGTTTTGTCGAAATCTGCGGGAACTGTATCTCGAACGTGAAGGCAATCAGTTGTCTCATGTGTTGAGTGGCAATAGAAATGAGGTTTTGTTTCAAAGGTTACACACTTTACGCGTGTTTTATAGGAATGATAATCACAAGACATTTGTCCAGTTTGTGGACACATATAAGCATAGCTTGAAATCAATTCACGTGTATATCGACGGCGATAACGACGACAAGCCTATCGCCGCAGTAATGACTGGTTTGTCGCAAATGCGGGCATTAATTGACCTGAAGATTGAATACCCGGACTATGAATACACGCATGTAGTGAACGACCACTTGAGACAAATCGGTGAGAATTGTCCCCAAATCCGGAGACTATCCCTCAAAATAAGTCTCCTAAGCAACAGCCCGTACGACGAGTTGTTTGCAATACTCAACGATAGCTTCAAACGATTAAAACGACTCGAAATCGACAGCAATTTCATTGAAGAGCTTCGAAATCGACCCGCGAATCCATGCAAACGTATCACTCATTTAAAGCTCAAATCATTATATGACGACTGGATTAACGACGACGAAGACGACGGCTTCATAGCCACAGTGAACACAATATTCGCGAGTATTGTCTCATTGAATGTCAAGAGGATTAAGGTAACGGATGGTGTGTTGCGGTCATTGGCTCGACTCACAAAACTGCGACTCATCAAGCTCAAACACTGCAATTTCAAGTTCACGCAACACGCACTCAATGAGTTACGATTACATAATCCGGATACTATTATTGAAATTACCAAATGTACAAGGTTCGAGTAGCATAGCTTTGATGAATGACATGATTTACTCGTAATGTTTATATTCTTGATGACATATCTGTCGTAAATTACTTACAAAACACTGTATTCTTACTATTATTATGTATTCAATAATATTTTTCTAATTGTGTTTCGACTGTAATTCGTAAATGATTTCAATTTCGAGGGCTTTTACGGTATTATTACTTCCGATATATTCTCGAGTCGAGAGTCCAGTGCCGCGCATAACACTCCCCACCCTTTCGCCCATCAAATCGCTCCCACATTTGGACAGTTGTGAGCGCCTGTCGCCCACAAACACACCTTTCCTCATCTCATCGGACATTTCGTTTAATATTATATATTTGAATACAACATTTATAAACTATAAGACTTTGGGTACAGCGTTGGTTACTAAAACTTTTTTTCGCAACAATACTAAATGTTTGTATAGGATTACAAACGCAATACCGTAAGTTAAAAAGTTTTCAATTACTAAGTTATAATAAACTGTTTATTATAAACATATATTTTATTCATACAAAACATAAAAATATACAGTCATTTGCCATGCTTAATTTAGTATAATATTTGCGAAAATTTAATTAAATCTCAATATTATTTATTTCTCACACATTTCGATGAGAACACCAAAAGTAATAATAATAAACATTTTCACCACATCTACAGCTATAAAACCAAACACACACTCCAACACTCAGATCAAGGTATCGGTATTTATTTTCATTAAACACACCAATCTGAATCACCCTGATCACAAACATGGGGCTCATAGGGTGGACACATTAAGCGCGTATTATATTTGGGACAATACTTGCAAAACACGCGTTTCCTATGAAAATAGCCGGTTTCGGGACCCAAACGCTTGCACTCAATGAGCCCTACGCTGTCTAATGACCCGAAATACTGTCCCCGAAGTCTCAAACGCCTGATTTGCGTCAAGTGTTTGCCAATGATTTGTTTCAATTGTTTTATGTCATTGTCGGCCGACTCTAGCCGAGTGTAATCGACGGCAAACCTAATGCCAAACGCCTTTAAACGCCGCAAATTGACGCCAATTTGAGTCAACTGTGCGGCCGATAGCGTGCGATAATTGCAATTGAAGTCCACGTTTAGCTCAACTAATGCCCGCATTTGTGTCAAACCGGTCACCAGTAAGTCAATGGACTTCTCGTCGCAATCATAGCTATCAATAGTCACTGAAATTGATTTCAGATATTTGGCAAAGTTTTGAACAAACACTTGAAACTGATGGCAGTCTCCACTCGTATACACAAAATAAAATCTGTTGAGTCTTTCAAACATAATCTCATTTCTATCGCTGAATAGCTGCCTAACAGTTATGTAGTCGTCGTGCGAATAGACATTAGTTTTGCACAGTTTTACACACAGTTTCACATCGGGTTTGTGTTCAGCCATTTTGGCGGACATCCAGGCGCTCAGCACCGGCTTATAGTCTTTGAGCGCAGTCTGCATATGAGTGCATAACTTGAGGCACAACTTGTGGTGATAATCATCGCCCGATTCGTCCAATTGGTTGCCATTTAATCGCATATTAATCGCATTCAACGGGTTGTGAAAGCATTCGCCGATTATATCACGGATTGACTGCACGTATGAGTCCTTAAAGTCTTTCACTTCAATGTACGACAAATTGAGACACTTTTTGAGCAATAGTTGTATAAATCGCTCAAAAGTCGAGTCAATGTAAAGGAGTTCGTGACTGAAGTGTCGGTACAATTGTGGATCAATCGTGAGCTCCATTTGTGTCTCGTATACGACTCTCTGCCACTGTTTGGACACACATTGACATCGGAACCGGTCTTCGAGTGATAGGAAAGACAATAAGTGTTGACACAAATCATCGCCCAATCGGTCCAAAGAGTCTTTCGGATAGACTTTCTGTGCATTCATTGTATGACTACTTCTTGCGGTCTGTCCATCAAAACAAACCAAATGTTATGATAATTGAAGTGTTTTTTAACATAAATCTTATTATTATTTATAAATTCATTGTATGACTACTTCTTGCGGTCATTCCTCTCACCACTTATGAGACAATACTTTGCTATTAATTGATGACTATTTGGACACAAAAAACAAAACAAATGTTAAATACTTTGAATGCAATTGTCATACATTAACACAAATCACTTACTATTGAATGGCTGTAACGCAGTCCTACCGGTGCTCGTAATGGTGTGAATGGCGATGACATGTCTGTCCACTCACACAATGTTCAGTAAATACAATGAATTTATAAATAATAATAAGATTTATGTTAAAAAACACTTCAATTATCATAACATTTGGTTTGTTTTGATGGACACACGTATGGCACGCATGCGCTCACAGACACCACAACACACGTGTCTCTCACGTGCTTTCGTTGCGCTTTGTTTTGTGTTTTGTTTCAATTAATTGTCATTCAATTGTGATATAAATTGTGAGTATTTTATGCTTAAATTACATTCAAAGTGTTGATCAGTAGTGAAGTGATTGACAGCAAAGGTATCACTCATTGAAACATACATTCAATCAATGAATCACTCATTCATTGCTTTTCACACAAAATAGCTTTCATTTGTCCACTAATTATGTCTCGAAACACGCGAAGAGTTTGTCTCACGAGTGACACAACTGGAAGACAATCGATGGACAGATTGGGCGATGATTTGTGTCGACTATTGCTGTCATATCTGAAAACCAAAGACCGCTTCAGATATGAATGTGTGTCCAAACAGTGGCAGCGATTGATATACACGACAGTCACTGACCTTAAGATCTCTAAGGCTATGGTTAATGAGGGGAAGCCTATCGACACTAACAGACATTTACAGGCATTTGAATTACTGCTCAAAAAGTGCGCAAACATTGCGTTCATTGACTTCGACCACGATATCAATGACAGTATGTTATCGTTAATCACTAAACACTGCAATCATTTGAAAGGCATTTATATGTCGGTCGAGAACAACACCACTAATGAGACGATTGACAAGTTTTTCGCGAAGTTTGCCAAACGATTGCATTCCCTCGAGTGGGCGAAGTGGCTAATGAACAACAAAGTCGAGGGTTATATACTTAATAATATCAAGTTTTGTCGAAATCTACGGGAACTGTATCTCGAATATGCAGGCAATCAGTTGTCTCACGTGTTGAGTAGCGATAGAAATGAGGTTTTGTTTCAAACGTTACACACTTTACGCGTGATTTATAATAACTATAGTGGAGATTATCCGGTGGACACGTTTGCCCAGTTTGTGGACACTTATAAGCATAACATGAAATCAATTCACGTGTATATCGACGGCAATACCGACGACAAGCCTATCGCCGCCATAATGACTGGTTTGTCGCAAATGCAGGCATTAATTGATCTCAACATTGAATGCCCGCACTATCACTACACGGATGTAGTGAACAACCACTTAAGGCAAATCGGTATAAATTGTCCCCAAATCCGGAGACTTGCCCTCAAAATACGTCTCGATAGCGATCCGTACGACGAGTTGATTGCAGTACTGAACGATCACTTCAAACGAGTAAAACGACTCAAAATCGACGGCAGTTTCGTTGATAGGCTTCGCAATCCACCCGCGAATCCATGCAAACGTATCACACATTTAAAGCTGAGTCCATTGTATTACGACTGGATTAACGACAACGAGAGCGACCACTTCATCGACAACACGGACACAGTATTCCCGAGTATTGTCTCATTGAATGTCAGTTGTCTTATCATAACGGATGGTGTGTTGCGGTCATTGGCGAGACTCCCGAAACTGCGATTCATCAAGCTCAAACTATGCGCTTTTAAGTTCACGCAACACACACTCGATGATTTACGCCAATATAATCCGGATATAATTATCGAACTTACCCAGGGCATTTATTAATCTCGATGAATGACATGATATATTCGTAATTTTTATATTCTTGATAAGTTATCAATGATAACATATCTGTCGTAAACTACTTTCTAAACATTGTATTATTCGCACTAAATTAGTATTATATGTTTCGACGACAATTCGTAAATGATTTGAATTGTTGACCCATTTGACAGTACTATTGCATCGAATATATTGTCGCCATTTGTTGAGCTCTTGGGGCCCGAATCGGGTCGAGAGTCCAGTGCTAAGCATAACATAACACTCCCCACCCTTTCGCCCATCAAATCGCTCCCACATTTGGATTATGTTTTATACGATTATAATATCATTACATAATTAACAATGAATTTATTTGTATATATGCTTATTAGATTTTAATAAAAATTAATGTTTAAATAATTTTTAATCTTGTTGAAAACTTTGCGATACTTTTAAGTGTTTATGATTTTGATAGGACTTTTAACTTTTATAATAATGTATGTTTTTTGCTGAGTACGTGTAAAGTTTGGTGCACTCAAGAATATTCTGTACAATTAATCTGTATAATTAAATATATTACTATAAGTCAATGGCGTACAGATATGGTTTCGAGAAACCAACTAGTGATGTATGCATTTACTATTTATTACTGTTTAAGCAGTCTATATAACACTAGTATTTTAAAGTTTATAGAATACATTAAGGATTAAAGTAGCATTTATTCAAAAACTCATGAATATTAGTTTATTAATCATTTATGGCNTCATTTATGGCTATTACTTATTTACTCAAATATTTTTAATGTATGTTTAACTAACACTTACTAGTATATTAATCATTTGAATATTATTTTGTGTTTAATATATGTTTAAGTCATATTACTATTTAAAATGAAATTCATATAGTCAATAAAATTATCAAATTCAAAATATTGACATCTATGACCTGTCAAACTGGTCTTATCAGTAGTGATTCTCACTGACCATTGGCTATTAACCTCTGATAAGACCAGTTTGACAGGTCATAGATGTCAATATTATGAATTTGATCCTTTTATTAACTCTAGTCACTTGTAAATCATAAAATACTAGTGTTTTGAATAGTTAATAAGTTTGCTAATATTATAAAACACTATTTTGACGATTTAAAAAATTTTGGTCGTCTGCTATAAGTTATAGTACCTATAATTATTCATTCAAAATTACATGTTTTATATTAAAGGCAAAAAATAAAGGTAACGATAAAATTCATTGGTGCTATTTTTACTTTAGTATTGAGCTTATAATGAATATGCTGTTTATGATGTACAGTATAATATGTTTAATTAATAGGTTACACATGTTTTGATATTATGTTTTTTAAACAAATTAGTATGTTTGCATGCCACAAGGTAATATTCAATATAAATCATAACTATTTAAATATTTGACACAATTTAACATTAACCTCTGCATGTCTACATGAACACAATATAATTCTTGGTATTTATTTTTCATCAATTAGTTAGTACCGTATTATTCATTTGTTATATTGTAGACATATTAGCTATAAAATAAAGTTATTTATACTTATGATATGTAGTCATATTCTTACATAAATCAAACTTTTAAGTGCGAGTGAATATATCGATTGCCATATAAATAGCCACTTGCACAAATGACATTAATAAATATAATGTGAATAAAACACATGTTGACATCAAAAGTCTATGTTTGTGATGTTTAATAAATATTTGCGTAGAGTATGTGATTCTCTCATGGTAACATTACTATTTTGAATTCAACTGTATTTTGATCAAATTTGTTTCCCAGATTTTATTTTTGGTATTTATTTGATTAAATTGTGTCTGATAATAAGCGCGCCTAACTAAAATAATTTTAAAATCTAGTTTGAATGAGCAAGGTGGGCGCGACCTCTAACCCCGTCGTAGTTCTCAATATTGCCTGATATATAGTGCTTATGGCATATACTGTATCTTAATGTCATAATAATATCTACTTAATTAAGTTATCTAATTAATCCATTATTTAGTTCACTAACATATAAACATTGTATTATTATAATTCTTAAACTATTAGGATATGATAAAAGTTTGCAACTTTTTGTAATTTTGGTCATTTCAATGAAATCCATATGTTAAATGGTTCCTTGTCATTTCATTTGCTGTATGCAATTAAATGGTATTAGTTTTACTTGAGCGACCTAATATTAATATTAAATGAGTATTTCTAAAAATGCATATAAACATTTACAAAGAATTACTGTTTAACGATAATTGTTATAATTGTAATTAGTACTTTTATTTTTTGAATCTCATTTTAATTACAGTATTAAGGCAACAGAATATTCTTTGCAATTACATTGTTTTTAATTCATATATATTCCCAATATCTTAAAGAATATAAAAACTATTCTGTTTGTTGTAACCGTAAGACTTGTTTATCAGTGTTGTCATAAACGATAAAAATGAGTGCAAAATCACAATCAGTACAAATCAATGTAAACAAGTTGTTGCCGACATCCCTGGCCATACCCCGAGCCGGTACACACCTCTACCGAATTGGCCTATAATTTTACACACCATTAAGCGGGTCATGCAAAAGATTCTTGATCAATAGGCCCATGTGCCTATTCGTATTCTTTCTAATGCATACTGTGCACCAATCTACCATGATACTATTACCGGAACAATCGGAACAATTTTATATCATTTTTGGTGATATTAGCTATTATTTCGGTATTAGAGTCGAGACAGACTGCTTACAGTTCATATTCAACATGATTGTTTTAGCATCACTCTGGCTCAATTATTACAATTATATGAAAGGTCAAATACCCCTTGACTTACGCGTATTGCACGTACTGTCCGGTCACATGACTCCCATTAGTATTGGTATACACGACGAAAGGGTTGTCATAAAATTATTGCGAATCAGTCGACCATTGATCAGTGTGACAGAGTTTATAACCAGGTACATATTTTTTCTGTGCTTGCCCATGATATATTTTGTGTTTCCATTTAATCTAAACGGCATGGATAAAATATACTACGGTATCCCATATACCATTATATGGTCCCTAAAGGGCTATTATGTGAACAATGTGGTCGTCTGGCAATTCCTATATTACACTATAATTGCCTACTATTTTGTTTTGAAAATTAAATTGAATAACCTGGCTATTAATGAATATGACACGAACAAGCCTGATAGAATCGTCACTGAATTTTGCCTCAAAATCTTGAACGAGTTTAACACAATATTTATTGAGATAGGTGATTATAATCGAATATATTGGTGCAAATATTTAGCCATTTACTGGGCGGGTAATAGTCTCATGGCCGTTTTATTGCTCTATATATCGCTGTTTACCTCGATCCCATTGCCCACAAAATTAGTGACATTTGCTGTATTTATGGAGTTCTCGACGGCCTTGCTACTTATTATACACTATTCATCGCTATTGTATAATGAGATTAGAAGCTCCTATAAAATCTTTAACTCATACTATTGTCGGTATCGCAGACCTATAGCTATTAAAGTCAAGGTATGAGTGTCCTAGTTAGATTTAATTATTATTTATTTAATTATTGATTAACAGTTGATGACATTCATTGAACGGCTGGGAACTAAACGTATTGGATTTTACTGTTGGAAACTGTTCTTGATAAATAAATTCTTCACACAATGTTCAGTAAATACAATGAATTTATAAATAATAATAAGATTTATGTTAAAAAACACTTCAATTATCATAACATTTGGTTTGTTTTGATGGACACACGTATGGCACGCATGCGCTCACAGCACAACACACGTGACTCTCACGTGCTTTCGTTGCCTTTGTTTTGTGTTTTGTTTCAATTAATTGTAATTCAATTGTGATATAAATTGTGAATATTTTGTGCTTAAATTATATTCAATGTGTGGATCACTAGTGAAGTGATTGACAGCAAAGGTATTACTCATTGAAACATACATTCAATGAATGAATCACTCATTCATTGCTTTTCACACAAAATAGGTTTCATTTGTCCGCTAATTATGTCTCAAAACACGCGAAGAGTTGGTCTCACGAGTGACACAACTGGAAGACAATCGATGGACAGATTGGGCGATGATTTGTGTCAACTGTTGCTGTCATATCTGAAAACCAAAGACTGCTTCCGATATGAATGTGTGTCCAAACAGTGGCAGCGATTGATATACACGACAGTCACTGACCTTAAGATCTCTGAGGCTATGGTTAATGAGGGGAAGCCTATGGACACTAACAGACATTTACAGGCATTTGAATTACTGCTGAAAAAGTGCTCAAACATTGCGTTCATTGACTGCGACCACGATATCAATGACAATATGTTATCGTTAATCACTAAACACTGCAATCATTTGAATGGCATTTATATGTCGGTCGAGAACAACACCACTAATGAGACGATTGACAAGTTTTTCGCGAAGTTTGCCAAACGATTGCATTCCCTCGAGTGGGCGAAGTGGCTAATGAACACCAAAGTCGAGGGTTATATACTTAATAATATGAAGTGTTGTCCAAATCTACGGGAACTGTATCTCGAATATGCAGGCAATCAGTTGTCTCACGTGTTGAGTGGCGATAGAAATGAGGTTTTGTTTCAAAGGTTACACACTTTACGCGTGTATTATAATAACTATAGTGGAGATTATCCGGTGGACACGTTTGCCCAGTTTGTGGACACTTATAAGCATAACATGAAATCAATTCACGTGTATATCGACGGCAATACCGACGACAAGCCTATCGCCGCCGTAATGACTGGTTTGTCGCAAATGCGGGCATTAATTGATCTCAACATTGAATGCCCGCACTATCACTACACGGATGTAGTGAACGACCACTTGAGGCAAATCGGTATAAATTGTTCCCAAATCCGGAGACTTGCGCTCAAAATACGTCTCGATAGCGATCCGTACGACGAGTTGATTGCAGTACTGAACGATCACTTCAAACGAGTAAAACGACTTAAAATCGACGGCAGTTTCGTCGATAGGCTTCGCAATCCACCCGCGAATCCATGCAAACGTATCACACATTTAAAGTTGAGTCCATTGTATTACGACTGGATTAACGACAACGAGAGCGACCACTTCATCGACAACACGGACACAGTATTCCCGAGTATTGTCTCATTGAATGTCAGTTGTCTTATCATAACGGATGGTGTGTT
>CAJPVJ010003737.1:0-10560 GCA_905397405.1 Oppiella nova | reverse complement strand
ATCATTAGATGCCATTGAAAGCCACAGATATTCTTGAGATTCCTATATAAGTAAAAACAAACAAAAATTAATTGAAATATTAATTTAATAAACTATATATTCAATACAGTTATTAATAGACTGAATACATAATTTAATTTTCTATTAAGTATATACATTATTAAAAATTAAAAAGTTATTCATGTAATTAATTATTGATTTTGGTTTTCATAAAATCATATAATTATTTATCGATAAGTTATAAAGGGTTTGCGATTTTGCGCTAATACTATGGTATATGGAATATTCTGTTTATATTATTGATTATAATTCTGTAACAAAGTCTAATAATACAAATATAATAATAGTTATCAATATAACTTACACACAAACTAGTAATTATTTGTGCCCGGGACATTGTGATTAAGTTATTTGTGTGTCGAGACACAAAATGGATTTATTATATATTTTGCTAGACATTCATCATTGTGAAACAAAAATACAATAATATGAAGTAATAATTCAATTTTGAAAATTGCAAAAATTTGCACTCAACATTGAAAAAAACTAAAATTACATTAAAATTGATTAAAACTCAAAATATTCCACACGTTTTCAGCAAATATTAATATTGTCGGCCGTAAACTGTGCCATCAATTATGTAGTTTAGTTTTACATTCCGGTTTGCCACACATCTATTATCTTTGCTTTTAAAACTAAAACGAAAATTATAGTGTAAAAGTAATGCAGATTAACTTTTGGATACAGATTAAAAGTATGGACATAAGCAAATTAATTAATACTTCGTATAATTCTCGTATACAATATACCCTAGCTTATTATTGATACAATTAAATGAGCGTATACAAAAACACTGAATTAGATTATTAACATGCTAATTTATAAACTAAATAAATTGTCTATTTGCATAATTGTTTTATAACTTGTTTATAGTGTACAGTCCCTAATCTATAGCACCAGTATGTTCATTATAGTGAGAGTGTGCTGACTGTACTCTACATTAGATTATATTTTGCTATTTTTATTGCTCACAAAATTAGTATTCATTATAAGAATTGTTATGAAAAAACAACGATTACTCGGGAATACTAAATACTAGCCATTCATATGACATGACATAGAAAAATATGAAAATTCCGTTGAATTCTGTTGACATAATATTTTAGCAGTGATTTTCATTTCACAATGCATTAGTATGAAATAAATTGCTATAAATATTTGTCAAAATAATAGCATTTAAGCTGGTAATTAATTCACATGTTATAGTTAATAGCATATTTGACTTTAAATGAACTTGCATTCTTTAAATATAAGAATATTCTGTAATAATTTATGAAAATAATTCAAAAAGTACCGTATATTGCTAAAGCATTATTGCAAAATTAAAGGTTTTTATAGCAAATAATTTATTATCCTTTTATACAATTCTCATCCAATTGATATTACCATAAGTTAATTACATTTTGAAAATTACGTATGTTACGATTATGTTCTAAAAGGTATTTAAAAATTTGTTGTGTGTAAATTTACTTTTTATACGATAGACCATATTTTAAACCAGGTATATTATTATAATTCTATGTATAGATATTTGAATCATATATCTATAATGTGGTTATCAGATGATAATCTGATGGTACGATTAAACTGAAAATTAGATCTACAAAAATTCTACCTGTATAATTTAAATTAATTTGTAAAAATCTGTATAAATTAATACAACAACCGCTACAACTCCTAAACCTATTAATACATTACTTTAAATGCAAACTAAATTAAAAATTTAAATCTTATTAAACTAATACTAGTATACAATTAAATTACTCCTAACTACATTAAATAAAATTAAATAAATTAAATTACTATCTATAAAAAGTGAACACAAACCTCCACAATAATAAGCAATATGAACACAGAGTATACAACGGGAATGGTATGTGAAATAAGTTCAGTCGAAAATAAGCTCAGGTATTTCGCTGGGGTAGCAGTCGGCCTGATTAAATATGTTAAGAGTAGGTTAACTATAATGGTATTCAATTAATGTAAAACTTTTAATGCATACAATGCTAATACAAGATTTTCCATAAATTTTTAAACAACACACATTTAAATGAAAAATATGCTATTACCATATTTTAAACCAGGTATATTATTATAATTCTATTAATAGATATCTGAATCATATATCTATAATGCGGTTATCAGATGATAATCTGATGGTACGATTT
The DNA here is from genome assembly GCA_905397405.1 of Oppiella nova. NCBI lineage: Eukaryota > Metazoa > Arthropoda > Arachnida > Sarcoptiformes > Oppiidae > Oppiella > Oppiella nova. Next base: position 8,332 of record CAJPVJ010003737.1, on the reverse strand, counting down.
AACTGAAAATTAGATATACAAAAATTCTACCTGTATATCTAAAATTAATTTAAATCTATACAAAATTTATACAACAAACGCTACAACTCCTAAACCTATTAATACATTATTTTAAATGCAAACTAAATTAAAAATTCAAATCTTATTAACCTGATACTAGTATACAATTAAATTATTCCTAACTACATTGAATAAAATTAAATAAATTAAATTACTATGTATTTTTCACTTGTGTTTGGAGGTGTTATTATTCGTTATACTTGTGTCTCATATGTTGCCCTTACCATACACTTTATTCAAGTCAGCTTTTATTCGAGTCCATAAAGCGACCCCATCGTCAGCCGGACTAATCTGCCTTTGGGTAGCATTTGTTTGAACGCAACGGTCAGCTCAGCCCCGGGTATACTCTGGACACTCTGGAAGGGGTCGGTCTTGAGATACAGGGGCACGAACTGGTCATAGTATGCCATAGCCTCATACAATCGATCGGACTTCAAGTGCACCGGTACCTTAAACACCACGCGCTGTATGGTGGGCACTTTGGTCGTGTTCAGAGTGGACAGGGCTTTGTACACCACTTTACCCGTCTTGAACTCCACGATACTTATCTCGACATTAATACGATCGCCAGTATTGTAGCCATAATAGCAGTTTGGGTTCACCGAGTTGTATAGGCCGACGCCAATAAGGCTGACATCCCGGCTCACTTTGAAATGCGAGATACGTTTGCACATCCAATCGGTTTGGATGGACGTGACGGGCACTCCGGGACGTCGGAGCACAACCTCTTTGCCTGAATTCATGGGTTGGGAGGGTTTCTGGGTATAGGAGTCGGTGTTGGCGTTGGACGGCATCAGTACGCGAAGGGAAGCCATGTTTCTCATGAATATTCTTGTAGTCGTATATCAATCAGAAATATAAATGGATATCAAAACTGATAGTATTTTTCGAAAATAACTTTTTTTGAAAACTTTTTTGTAAGTATTTATTTAAATACGGAAAACGTTTGACTGTTTTCTAAACACACTAAAAATTAATTAATTATAAAATCGGATTATTTATGGAAATGGTGTACGAGTTGCGAGGTTTGGAGTATAAAAACTTTTCGTAAACAAGATTTTTATTCAAAATATAAGTGTTGTTATATTTATAACAAATTATTATACACGGAGTGCCTTGACTTCAAAATACACTTTTCGCTCACAATATACTGAATGATGACTTGATTATATAGTATTGGAAAACTAATCCAAAATAATAATAATAAGAGTGTTAATGAAGTTTTTTTTGCCAAGCAAATCACTAGTTACATTTACACAACCCTTTAACTCATAGTCTGTTTCATATGTTGTATACACAATATCAACATAAAAAATATTTGGGAACTTTCAGTCTGAACACTAACTGTAAACGTGATCACAAACTCCACAAACTATGTTAAAAGTCATCAAAAAGTTTCTTGAAATGAAATTAAAGCATGAATTTTGTTGTTGTTGTTCACTAAACCAGGTTTGGATTGGAAATGATTATTGAAAAGGCATTTGTTTTTTGATATTTAAAACTCGTTTTCCAGATATCAATGCAAAAGTCGGACCAAAATTTTTCCGATAAAAACTTTATTTAATATATTTATTATGAAAAATCTTTTTTTATATAGCATTTTCACATCATTTGCTGCAAATTCATACCAAATTTTGTGGTTATCCTTGAGATGTTGAGTCCCGCACATGCATACAGATATAAGCCAGAGCTCCGGCAGCTTTTTCGCTGCCTCTAACATACCTGTCCTCTCGAAATCTGATTCTGTGATCAATGTTTGAGAGAAACCTTCAAAAACGATATAAAATAATGTGATATAAGTATTAGCAGTCGGATAGTAAAGTATAATTATTTTTTGTTAACAACTATAAAGAAAAATCAGTTTTTCACTATAATTAATATACACTATACTTATAGTGTATTCCACACACTATTTAATTATATAAACAATATTTAATGAGACTTTTCACATGACTTTTTTCTCAATAGCTTATTATGGATACAATTGTTATGTACAGTTAACCCTCATTTAATAAACCAATTATTATGATGAATAATATAAACGTTTTTACAAAATTATCTAGCAATTTATTTAGTTGTNACACTATACTTATAGTGTATTCCACACACTATTTAATTATATAAACAATATTTAATGAGACTTTTCACATGACTTTTTTCTCAATAGCTTATTATGGATACAATTGTTATGTACAGTTAACCCTCATTTAATAAACCAATTATTATGATGAATAATATAAACGTTTTTACAAAATTATCTAGCAATTTATTTAGTTGTTTATATATTAGTAGAAAAATATATTTTAATTTGAAAGGCTTTAATAACTAAAATCATTATATATAATTTACTTTTATTTATATTACTAGAATATATTGTAAATATACATTATGCATATTTTAAAACTAATAATTTTTATATCCCTAACTTCATTAATATACTATAGTTTTGGTTTGAGATGGGAAGTAAATATAATAAATCAAATGAAAGTATGAGTTAGCTAAATGATCAAGGCCACAGTTTATTCAGTATAGAATTTATAAGACTTATGAATAATACAAAAAATATTCCTGACAATTCTTTTGAACATTTTATTTATATTCATATATGAATGAAAACTTTTTTGGCAAAATATGTAAATAATATGAAAGTTTTATTGCTAAATAATCTGTGAATCTGAAGGACTGGGATATTGAGTAATTAGATTTGAATATATGATAACTTTATGAAAATCGATAAATTAAAGTACTAGCTATTGATTAGTTTTATTTTTGAAAACTACTATTTATAGTTTTTAATTTATAACGTTGAAAAAACAGAGACTTTTTTAATCCATTCAGTCTCTGAATCCATAATTAAGTATTTATTACGAAAAAATTTATAGCTTTTAGTGGAAAAATCTTTAAATCCACACAAAAAAACTCATTTTAATTGCTATTATTCAGTCTATTAATAACTGTATTGAATATATAGTTTATTAAATTAATATTTCAATTAATTTTTGTTTGTTTTTACTTATATAGGAATCTCAAGAATATCTGTGGCTTTCAATGGCATCTAATGATTATATACTATTCAATGCAAACATTAATTATTGTGTTATTTTATTATTATTATTTTTTATATATACTACATTATTGATTATTAATTATAAATGAATGGGAAAAATCTGTAATAAATTGTAAGACAACTATAAAATGAGTCAAATATTAAACCAAAACCTCGTATCAGAAAAATACAAATAATATGCAAAAACGATAACAAAAACATTTATATTATTATTGTATAAGTTATATTATACAAGCTTTCATGTATGAATAAATATATTTGTGCGAAATTTTATGTAAACGTTTACTGAAAGAAAAAAAGTAATCTTTCCTTTTCTCTCTAACTGTCAATAAAAATCCAATAAATTTTTTATTAAACACTCGTTGAGTGCATATATACCGTACATCTCTATATTATATATTATGTAATATATTATATGATTTATATTATGTATTAACTCTTATATCGAATTAAATACAAAACTCTTTAATATAATATGTGTTATACTTTTATGCCATATATCCTAATATACATCAAAATCAATTGCCCGGGTGCCGGGGCTTACATGGGCTCAAAAAGTTATTCAACACTTATATCAGGCACTGGGAGGGGGTGTTACATATTTAAATGACATAAGGTGCCCATCCCTATCGCACACCTGTGCCTGAATACAACTGAGAGTACGATATGTTATGGTAATATAAAACTATCAGTTTTTATTTAAACTTAAATTTACTGTCACTTATACTCTCCATGGGTTTCACCATTGAATTCATGGCAGGATTTCTACCTATTTTTTGTGATCAATAGTTCAGTCGCATAGAAACCACTCGTAAAATATATAATATACTTACAGTACTCTCGACTGTTATGCGAATATTCTTGTGGTACAGAATCGCTGCGATATATACTGTAGTACTCAATCTGTATGGGCTGGTATGCCAATGGGTTGCCAACTCGTGTGTAGTATATATAAAATATTTGTTGTTTGCGGTTTAAACACATATGAAAATTATTGGTCAAACATAGTGTGTGCGAGTGTTTGTGTGCACCTCTAATGTGTTATCCGTGTCAAGGCTTTCAAGAATATTCTGTGTGTTTGTATACTACACTCGCTCAGTGTGTTTGACAACAATAATATAATAATACGTTTGGGCTAATAATAACAGGCAACAATACATCGTGGAAAAAAGTTTGCACACAATATACAGTACATGTATTAGAAAAATCTGAATACAATGAGAGAATATTCTGTGCACTCGAATAGTGCACTCCATATATAAGTGCCGCTATTCTTGTCTCACTCACCTGTCATATCAAATCTGTGTATCAATGCATCGAAACGTATGAATATTTTATCGGTTATGATATGAATATGAAAGTGATGTTCAGATGTATATAAAAATGAAAATTTATGTCTCGGCTGATATTTTGTGACATTATAAGGTGAACACATATACACAGAATATTCTGTCTGTCTGTGCGTCTAGTTATATGTGTTTTTGTATGTGATTTGTGCTAATAGTTAGTCTATTGAATTGTATTAATGATCTCATGTAATAGAGTGTACTATTTTTAGTCAATCATCTATTATAGTGAATATAATCTAGTAATGAGCTGGCTGTAATGAAATGATTAATTATATTATAACATAAAAGTAAATATACATTGAATTCTGTGTAAGCAAACTGTTTTCAATGTTATGGTCAGTGACTACACCACAGAATCAGCTAATAATTAATGTATTGATAACAACAGCGATGATCGTATGATACCAGTGCGCGAGGTGTGTCCGGTCTCCCCTTAAAAGGCTACATAAGCTGTGAGAAAAGCCATTAATCTGATGATCAATAATGCGAAATCTTCCGCAATCAGTGGTTAACAAACAATTCAGTGGCAATACATCACCGCAAGACGATTCCCAATCCCAGACACAATATTGTCAAGAATACCGTACCAATAGTCCCCGACCCATACGTTTCAATCGTGTCCGGGCCCTCCTAACGGTGGTCTCCCTGGCCTTCCTGTCCCTATTCCTATTCATAGTGTACCTCCAGTTTGGTTTAATTGTATTTATAGTCACCGTTTCCATTATGATTTCTATCACAATTGGTTTTGTGTTATATATCAGACATTATATGCTTATGGATGCCAACGATGGCAGCGATTGTCAAACGCAGACCACTATTGATAATCGCTTTTGAGGGGTAATTGTCATTCAAAAACTGTTTTTCTGTATTAATGATTAGTTTTTGCGATTTAATGTATTATTTATAAAGTGTTATTTTTGATTTTTAATTATATATTAATATTGTATATTATACCTGTATATTAAATATACTCCATGTATGCCTTTCCAAATGAAATGTTTGAAATGAAGTATTGAATATATAATATATTATATAATTTTTTGATATATATATAATTAAATGGTAAATGAATTAAATATTTCTTATTACATATTGTTTCGAATTATAAATATAATATATGTATAAATATATTTTTAATTACCTCTTTATAAAGCAATTCACATTTCATGAATTATTTAACATTATGAACACTGATAAATTTATTTAAATTTTAAATTGGTATTATTTTAATATACTTTAAATTCTATGTATAATTCGTATATAAATTTATGTATGCATTCAAGTATTTTTGATTATTATAATCATGGAGGTTTACGAACAAATAATTATGAATACTATTAAGAATTATATACCAAAAAGCATAAATGTATATTAATATTAATATATGAATGTAATTATGATGATACTGTATCATTAATTCTCCACTAATTAACTATAAATAAAGTATTTTTGAGCTTTCATTTTAAAATGGCATTAATTTTATTTTCCTGATTACTTATGTCTTTATTTTCGTGAAATAAGTAATCTATACTTCATTAAGAAATTTGAAATGTTTTTTAATGCGGTATTTTAATCGATAATATAATCATTTTTGAATTAAAAATTTGAAATGTAAATAATATTTTTTTGAGTCTGATTTTAACTTAAAATGAATTACCGTAAAAATTATATAAATCTATAGATTTTGTTGATATTCAATTTAAGTATTTAAGTGTTGGAAACAGAATATTCTTATACACAATACAAGTAAGTGGTGTTTATATTAAAAATTTTAAAATGAAATTTGCTTTAGTGTGCATGAATATATAATATATAACACTAAATTATGAGGCAAAATAAAAACTTCAATGAGTATTAATGATACTGTATAAGAAATATAATATATAATATAATATTAATTTCAATTCATATTTGCGCTAAAATAATTTACAATCAAAATGAACATAAAAACTCAAAATTATTTTTATTCAAAACTTATAAGAGTTAAACAGAAATATTTAGATTTGGTTTAATTCAAAATTTAAAGAAATTATAGTAAAATCAATTAAAGCAAGTTTTATATGTATTTGAGTATGATATTATTCATGAACAGGTATGGTGAGTTATAAAATTAAAAATAAGTATCTGAAAACTAAAACTTTTATCATAAAGGCATAATTCAATTTACAAATGAAATAAAATACAAAGATTATCTTAAATGATATCTATTACCGTAATTTTTTCAAATTAATTAATACTTTTTAAAAAATTTTATAGTTAAAAGTAATTAGTGCTAATAAGCATAAATTAATATTTTAAGTTATATTATTATATTGTCATTTTTTATTTATAATTTTTAATACAAGTTACAGTAATTATGAACTAAAATTTAAAGAATATTACATTTTATTGATTGAAATGATAGATACATGTATTTCAATGATATAAACTTTACCACGAAATGTAATATACATTTATAGTTTACTTTTGTACAGTACGTTAAACATACAGTATATGCTTTGTTTGTTTTATTTTTTAATAGAAAATATATTCTATTTTAGAGAGAGAGAGAGAGAGAGAGAGAGAGAGAGATTATTTAAAATTAACTATACTGTATACTATTCAATTACATTTTATTATATTCTGCGTTAATTAACAATCGTTTACCAAATATTAATTTAAAAATTACATTAGTATTGCTGGTTATCTTGAAATCATAAAGAATTTCAAAACCTTTACAAAATTACATATACCGGTAACATTTAAATTTGAAATTTATTTAACTCGCTAAACATAAACAAAATTTGATGCAAAGTGAAATAAGTTCAAGCATTTCATAAAAATATTAATTAATGTTAACTATTCACTTGAAATAAAGTGAAAATATTTCTATTAAACGGGTGCACATCCTGTAATTAAATGCAATTTAAATATGAAATAATTATTTTACAATTATATTTCCTATGAAATAACGAAATGAATGTTTCAACTTTGCTTTCATAATACTGTAGTACTTATGTACTGAAACATCGGATGATTTATTACTATTGAAAATGCACTCTAAATATAACTAAATTTCATATCATATTTAATTTAACAGTAGTTACAAACACAGCATAAAAGTCTCTATCATGTAATCTCAATGGGTAGGGGCAAAGGGGCTGGTAGTGTAAATTATAGCAATTTACATATGTTTTATTTTAATAACGACTATAATTTTATAGAAATTAAAATCTGTTCAATCTGTGAAGTGTTTTTCAACATAATTATCATTAGTTTATTGTAAACAGGGCTAAATCAATAGGTACCTTGATCATACTTATCGTTGTTGACAACTGCTTTGACACTTATCTATAAACAAATACAAACACAACTCAAACAGTTTTATTCAAAAACTAATTATCATAAAAATCTCAACCAAAAAATATATTAAACACTTACTCGTCCACTAATCCAGCACAGTTACAGTAACACACATCACCCGGACCCACCTGCAACCTACCCAACCCCCAAAAACACACACACAAAAAGGGGCAAAAAACATGTGAAACAAACAAAAAGTGTCGCAAAGCGTCACGTCGTTTATGACGAGTCCAATGGGATAGCAGTCGCCGATCACGTGACTCAACAAAAACCCAAAACACAAACACAAACGACTCGTCAGTCCAGCGATAGTCACCTGAAAGACAATGTCTGCGCCGACAGACCCGACACATACCGGCGCCGCCACCACCACCGCCACCGCCACCGCCGCACCGGTAGCCGATGGACACCACGGCGCTCACGACCATCAGCAGCGCCCGTTCCCTATGATGGCCTCGTTTCCCAATTATCTGCCATCCCTTCAGGACTACGTCAACCAATTGGCCATACCGTC
>CAJPVJ010003736.1:0-10560 GCA_905397405.1 Oppiella nova | reverse complement strand
CCTCAGTGATGCCCAAAATAGGCTTAAAGTATTCCCAAATAATTTTCCCAATAGACTTAGCATGCGCGTATTTAGGATTAATCATCGAGATTAATTTACTAGCCAATATAATAAAAATAAATGCGACAGCCAGGCAATACCAAACATCCCTGCTAAACTGTTTCCATAAGTCAATGTATGAAACATCGTGGCGTTTTATGATCGGGCTCAAAATAACGGTCCGATTATACAAATATAGGGGTTGACTACAAATGAAGTTTCTGTCGCGGGATAACTCATAGTCGTAGACAAATGGCACCCAATCTCTGTACACAATCTCTCCGTCTCTAATCAGTTTATATAAATCCTAACCGTATTTTTCGCACCTTTTTACCAATAGGTGCATGCTAAATTATTAAGTTTAATAATTAAATTTAGATTGTTTGTGCTATTAAATAAGTAAAAGTATGCTTTTAAAAAATAATCTTAAAATATTTGACGTATAATAGTTTGTTAGTAAGTTATCAATTAATCATACAGTATATAATGCTGTAGTTATTGTAATGATAATATATTAATTTATTATATACTGGTAATAGTTAATATGTATTATGCAATAAATATAAATATTAAAAATTAATTAAATTCTCGTACCTGTAATTAACCATGTTGCCTAGCGCCTTAAGCAAAGGAACCACTTGCGAATGATAATATCCTCCAGTGTTGTTCAAATCATAATAACCATGCTATTAATATGCATTTTTAATTATATTAACATGCCAAATTAATAATTATACATTACTTACGTATGATTCATGAGTCTCCACATGAAACGTGTTTTCATGGGTAGGTAAATGTGAATGGTACTGCATGTATTTGCAATCTATGTACGTCATATTGACACCTTGCACAAATCGGGTCCATATGGACTTTCGGGTAGACTCGTGTGTCTCGATATATTGTAAGATTTTAGAGTCGTCTCCCAGAAGATCCTTAACGTGGTCCATGGTGATTTTAAAATATTAAAATAATTATTTAAATATGTTTGAAAATTGAACTTATGTTGAGCTAAAAATTTTAGTTTGGATTTTAATATTAAAACTTTTATATAGTTTTATATAATTCCGCCCTGCTTTAAACGCAAATAGTATACTAATTAATTAAATTAATTTTTTTGCAGTAAAAATACAACTTACTTTAATTTATTATTTTGTTACACAATATGGTTTGTAATATTATAGAAACGCCTGTTTTTCAGAAAATATCATAATTAAATATATATTATATGTACTAAATATAATATTAATTTCATTTATTAATGTACTGATTCATAACACCGGGTTTATATTACCTCTAAAATATGTAAACATAAAATTTCAAAAATACATTTTTATTGATTTTAACTAATTCTTAAGCAATTAATATTAAATAATTAGTGTGGATTTATTTTATAGACATTTTTGCAATAAAATCATAAATAACATTTTTCTGATAAATAGCAATTTATTGAATCCAATTTTTTATTTAATAATTAAAATTATTATTAAAAATTACATTAATTTTTAATATTTTAATTAAAATTAAAATTAAATTAAATTAAATTAATTACCTTAATTAAAATTATGTAATTCTATTCAATACTTCAATGTTTTGTTAAAGAATTTGTTTTCTCATATAAACACTAAACTACTTTAGTTTATATCAATTGTTAAAGGTTATGTGATAAATTTGAAGTATTTTTATATTGATAAAATGTTTTATAAATACCATGTTATAAATACAATACAATGTAGTTTTATATAAATATGGTTAAATAAAATATATTTAACATTTAATGCTATTATTTAATAAAATTGATCATGAAATGTAAGTTTTAAATAAATGTAAGATTTATAAAATACCAAATATACTCTTTAATTATATTAAATATAAGTTATAAATAAATGTACTTAAAATAATTATTAAATTTTATTTCAATCTGTTAATGTTAATTAAAGAATCTAGACTAATTAAAAGAATTTTATTATAGTAATTCAAATTATTGCTTAAATTATAGTTTTAAAATATATGTAACATAATTTATATACCTTAAGAATTCTAGATTTTTAGTAATAAAAACTAATATTTTATGTACAGGTATAATTATCTTATGTTACTTGGCGACAGTATACTGTGTATCCAATGGGAACATACATTTAGAAACCGCCACAAATAAATATACTTGCTATGGTACTTTACAATGGGATCCCGTAAGCAAATCATGTAAATATTTTGATCAAGTTCACAAAAATCTACCGCCTGGGTCATGTTCATGCGATTATGGGTATGCATGGGATGTAACCACAAAATCGTGCAAGGTACATTGTGAACCCATATCACACTTGGATCAAACAAAAACAAAATGCATTTGCGATAACAAAGCACATGAAGACCTTGATACCAGTAAATGTGTATGCGATATACCCCTTAAATGGGATCCTACCACAAAATTATGTATCGATTCCGGGTGTAAAGGTGCATCCAAATGGGATGATCATGGTAATACATGCGTTTGTATTAAAAATGCAACCGTCGACTCAAAAACAAAGCAATGCGTATGCGATACAGGTTTCAAATGGGATGTTAAGTCACATACATGTGTGGGTACGTGTCCAGAGATATCACATTGGGACAAGGTCAAATCAAAATGCGTATGCGACCCTGATGCCTATGAAGATCCTATGATACTTAAATGTGAATGTTACCCTGGACTTCGATGGGATAATAGCATCAAAAAGTGTGTGGATGCATGCGATGGATCATCTAAATGGGATGAAGCAAGCACAAAATGTCTATGCGTTGACCATGCACATAAAAATCCAGGGACATTTATATGTGAATGCGATTATGGCTATTTATGGGATGCAACGACAAAATTGTGCAAGGTTCATTGTGAGCCCATATCACATTTGGATCCATCAAAATCAAAATGTATTTGCGATACTAAAGCACACGAGGACCCTGATACAAATAAATGCGTTTGCGATGCAGCATTAAAATGGGATGTTACATCTAAGACATGTATAGATTCCGGGTGTAAAGGGGCGTCAAAATGGGACAAGGATAAATGTGTTTGCATTAAAAACGCTGCTATCGATCCTAAAACAACCATGTGTGTTTGTAATACAGGTTTCAAATGGGATGCCATGTCACATACATGTATAGGCACTTGTCCAGATATGTCACATTGGGACATGGTCAAATCAAAATGCGAATGTGATCATGATGCCTATGAAGATCCTATGCTACTCAAATGCGAATGTTATCCGGGTCTTAGATGGGATACACCCAGTAAAAGATGTCTGGACGCATGTGATGGTGCTGCTAAATGGGATGAACCAAGTACATCTTGTCAATGTGTTGACCATGCGCATAAAGATCCTGGGACATTTATATGTGGCTGCAACTACGGGTATCTTTGGGATGCTACTACAAAATCGTGCAAGATACATTGTGAACCTATATCACACTTGGACCCAACAAAATCAAAATGTGTTTGCGATGATAAAGCTCACGAAGACCTTGATACTGGTAAATGTGTTTGTAATGCAGCATTAAAATGGGATACTACATCAAAAGTATGTATAGATTCCGGGTGTAAAGGGGCATCAAAATGGGACAAGGATAAATGTGTTTGTATTAAAAATGCAACTATCGATCCGAAAACAAAGCAATGTGTATGCGATACTAATTTCAAATGGGATGCCAAGTCACATACATGTGTGGGTACCTGTCCAGACATTTCACATTGGGACATGGTCAAGTCAAAATGCGTTTGCAATGATGGCGCTTATGAAGATCCTATGATACTGATACTAATTTCAAATGGGATGCCAAGTCACATACATGTGTGGGTACCTGTCCAGACATTTCACATTGGGACATGGTCAAGTCAAAATGCGTTTGCAATGATGGCGCTTATGAAGATCCTATGATACTTAAATGTGAATGTTACCCTGGACTACGATGGGATACCCCAACTAAAAAATGTGTGGATGCATGTGGCGATGCATCTACCTGGGATACAGCAAGCACAACTTGCAAATGTGTTGAGCATGCACATAAAAAGCAAAATTGGAACCAAAATTCACAACAATTAAAATGCAATGAAATTTCTCACTGGGACCCTGCTCAAAATAAATGTGTTTGCGATACTAATGCACATAATGATTCAACCTTGCATAAATGTGTATGCAATGAACAAATGAGATGGGATACCACCACTAATAAGTGTGTGGATACCGGGTGTGAAGGACCTTCCGATTGGGATACTATTCAAGGGAAATGTGTTTGCATTAGAAATGCGCATGTTGATTTAACTACACAAAAATGCGTATGCAATACAAATATGACTTATAGAAATGAGCTGAGACAATGTATGTTTGTAATGCCAACACTGCCGCCATAAAATATTTGATATTATGTAACAGATACTATAATATTATATAGAAATATACTCTATCTTGTTAATATTGACAAAATTTGGTCAATTTAATTTTTGTTTTATTAATTTGTAATTTGTAGATTTACATACTGATTATATAAAACAATTTAATATATAAAACTATAAAATTCATAAAAATTAATTTTATTTAATAGCATTTATATTTAATATTATAAACAATTAAATTTATTCTTTTAAATAACCTGTCAATTAATATTAAAATAACAAACATAAACAAATCACTAAATTACGGATTGTTAAACTAAAATAAAGCAACATAAAATACTTTATTAAACTTTATTTGTGCGCAAATTTTAAATGAATATAAATATAAATCAAATAAAGCATGAATATTGTACAATATTATTTTGTTATTAAATTAACATAACTATTGGACCCACTATTGGTGACGTCCTTATAATTCATATCCAGATACTCTCCGTCTTTATCGTTACTATCTGTCTATCCATCAGTTATCTCCAGATATTTATTATCTTGAATTTGGTCATTGTTTTTATTGAAATCATAATATCGTTGAAACACCGGATAATCGTACTGTCCCTCAACTTTATCATAGGTTTCATCATTTAAATCGTGTTTATCTTGAATGTCGTCGTAACCAAAATTCAATGCGTTTTCCCGATTAACCCGTTTTAATCGCTTACCCCTATAACACACGTATATTGCTATGGAAATTAGTAATAATATTAACACCACACTTATTACAGCTGCTATAATCATGATTAAAGGGCCTAGGTGAGTGCTATTATAATTCAAACTTGTTATGGGATTAATACCCGACATAATAGTTTCGCAAATATCCGTAGCACTGACGGTGTTAGTGTTCGTGTTGTTTGTTTGTATCATTTGTACCATGTAGCTATTTTGAGTAACCCATTGATAAACACGCACATAATCAAGGATAAATATCGGACATTTCCAATAAATATATACAATTTCATCACCAGAAGGGTTTTCTACATGCATTTCAATAGTTAAATAAAATGGACCATCATCATTTTGCCAATTATTCCCGAAAATGTCGTTGCTATTTCCCGTAAACCAATATTGATTATCGTAATTATATTTAAAATGTGTTTTATCCCATTCAAAAGTGTATATGTGAAATTGATCAAGGTTATTTGGAGGTAGAGGTTCATTGAAGTTTATATGTTTAAATGAAATTTGCTTTTCACGAAATATATTTATTAGATTTAAACTAGCCTGGTTATTTGGATTGTTTTCAATGCGCTTTAATATTATGCTCGGGAACAGTAGTTTATTAAGAGGAAAGGCTGCTCTAACCTCTACTCGACCCTCGAGCCAACTAACTTTTGATTTGACCATGGACGTTTTAAACCCGTTTTCACCATCATTGTATTGCGTAACAGAAATTGTCAGACAATTGTTGATTATTTGTAGATTGCTAGGTGTATAGCAATTCACAGAATTTGTATCTGCTAATTAATTAATAATAAATATTTAATTAGATATTAATACAAATGAATTAATTAGTACATTGACTAGGGCTGCCACCTATTTTCATTACCCGGGAGGACAAATTGCCAAATTTGAGAGAGGACAGAGGGCAAAAACAATTTTTCAATAACTTTTCCTACTGTATTCATAAAATATTAGACACTATTGTCTTAATGTTTAAAACGCTTCGTATTTTGGTCCTAACAATGAGCTCATAATTTATATAAATAATTCATAATAAAATTTCATGTAATATTAAATATAAATAATTTTATTCATAAATACTGAGAATTAAATGATTATTTGGATTATTGTAATAAACCCACGGGAAGACTGTTTTTTAACGAGGCCCATTGGAGGACAATCTTCCAAAAAGGGGGACGGGTGGCAACCCTGAAATATAATTTTATATTTTATTTAACACAACTCTTATGATTTGTTGACCCCCAGTCGGTGCAAGACTTGCCTCATATTGACTGGAGTTCAGTGACGGGCCCACAAACAGCACCGATTACACCGACCACTCCGGGGACATCTCAGCAACAGAGAGACAATTGGCTACAACTCGTGAATCAAAGGCGTGGAACCTATCAGCCCCTCAATGAAGATGAAAGTCTGTACGACCGGTGGGGCGAAGACTTAAGGGAATTGATGGATATGTGGCGACACAAGAGGATGAGACCTACTATCAGAGGATGATCGGAGAGATACACTTCTCCCCCGTCGGTATGTTTGAGGCGTTCACTGATCTGGATGTGCTTCCAGTGTATCGGACACCAGAAAGTCTTGAACACCGGATCCGCACATTCTATACCCTATTGGTTCGTCTCGAGCACTATGTCTGGCCGGAAGGCAACCAAATGCCACCAAATGAGGCGTTCCAACAAACAATGGTTCAGACATTTGGTGCCACAGACCAGCGCTAAGATGGAAAAGGCTGTGAATGCGTTGCAAGAGATTATCAACGGGTGGTTATACCTCCACTTTGGCCCACAATAGGCATCACTGGATTGCAAACAGAGGTTCTGTCAGTCAATCAAATGACACAAACAAAGTGTATTTGAAATACAAATAAAAAGTTTTAAATAGTTAATGAATGTAATATAAAAATATCACAAAAAAATAACTGAAATAAATAATAAAGTTTTAATATTAAGTAAGCAAAGATTTAAAGCAAATGAGAAGTAAAGGGTTTGGATATAATTTGCACAAATATTTACTTGAATGTAATATAAAAATATCACAAAAAAATAACTGAAATAAATAATAAAGTTTTAATATTAAGTAAGCAAAGATTTAAAGCAAATGAGAAGTAAAGGGTTTGGATATAATTTGCACAAATATTTACTAAAATTATGTATTTTATGTATTTAACTAATTAATCAAATAAATCACAATAAATGTGTAGACAGTGAAGGACTGAATAGACTGAAGGTCTCACCAAATATCTCACCATTGGATTCATACAAATACTATATCCGATAATAAACTCAAGACTCAATTAAATTCAGTGCAAACTTTGCAGCAAATGTTGGATGCCTTGAGAGTTGACACCATTTCCCATTAATGAGACATTTATTGGGTTGGGAAACAGGGTTTATTACTGTATATAATTGTACAGTATTATAATTTTTTATTGAAATTACAATACATACTAAAAGTGAAAGTATAAGTTGAAAGGAATGTAAAAACTTGAAACTCAATCAAATTCAGTCATATTTGAGTGGAAATAAATCATATTCTAAAGGTTTTTGAGATAAAAACTGTTTGTATATTATTTAACAATTATCACAACATTTTCATAAACATATCCCAAATATATGATAGACTAGTATTTTAATTTAAAACACAACAAATTATTCATTATACCCAATATCATTTATAAAAAATAAATTAAAACTTTGAACAAAATATGACACTTAAAACCATATGAATTCCAGTGGACAGGGAGGCAATGGACCTCAGGGTCAACAACATATCAATCTACAGATAGATATAACGTTAGACACACTGACAGTATAACAGCTCATGGCTTACTTGAATACATTGCAAACATTAGAGCAAATGTTATCCACATTACGATTGCCTCCCTTTCCCACTGAGGAGCCGGTGCTACGGGAATACCAATTGGGGAGCCGGGAGGCTGTGTATAAGAAAGTGAGAGACGGAACGGTATCGAAATACGCGGGCTTTCGGGACAAGTACTTTGAAAACGAAACCATTTTTCGGGACATATTGAGGAGAAATGGCGACAACGCTATAGTCGACGACAAAGAGTTTCGCAAACTATTGACGCAAAACATGCGGAACTGTCACCGCCTGCACACCTATGCCCTCCTGTTGATGGCCGCCGACTACGCCATGTTTGCGCCCAAAGTAGTGATCGACGGTTTGCGGCGACGTTTCCTCGCATATGTAGACGCGATCTACAGCTATAGCCTCAGCCCTATCCCCGCCTACCGGCAGATACTGGTGGAGGCGCTGTTGGATCGGCGCCGTTGGATACAAGAGCTCCGGGAGTTTAATCTCGATGAACGCCACGGCATACTTCTGGTGAACTATAGCCATTACCCGCAGCGGCCCCGGGATGATGAAGAACTGAACCAATACGACGAGATATCTCGGAGCAGAAGTCGAGAAACTATAGGCTCACTCGGGATGTTCTACCGGCGCCTCCTTCGGGAGAGAATAGACAACAATATGGTTGAGGACAGGGTTCTGGAGGAACGGCTACTTTTAAACGTTGAGGTACTCATACGACGCCTCATGGAAATGGATCCCAAAAAGACTGACTTACCGATGGACAGGGATGTGCTGACAATACCTAAAAGGTTGCAGATTTTTCTAACACCACAACCCAAAAGCAAACTCAAACCAAAGAGACTAAAACGTGAAGCAAAGACAGGAACGGGCGGACAGACATCGAAACGTGTGAAAGAAAGCAATCAATCGGATGTCCAACAAGTTATACAAACACCGGTGCCTCCAAAGTGTGATCAAAATGAACCGTTAGATTTGGATTTGGATTTGGATTTCAGTGATTTGGTCGACTCGAGTGGTGTGGTAGCCCTTGGAGGTACAGGTGCTCAACATTCGACTGCAAGCCCTCAGCCATCGGACACAACTGCGCTCAAAGATTTGCTTCAACAGGCTTTGAGTACAATAGGATTGGGGGCCGACTCTGATGGCAATGTAACATCACATCAAGGTTTGCCTCATATACCCACCCGTCCAACAGGTAGACAATTGACAACAATTTGTGAATCAGATTTAATTAATGGTGATTAAAGTGCGACAATAATTGAGACATTCAAATATATCAAACATGCTTTGTATTGTTACTGATGATATTCTGGTAACATTACTGTATTAGTTGTATTCAATTTTATTTGCCATTTATTGAACACAACAATGAATGAGTAATTATTGAATTTGGTTATCTATTGTATATTATGGAAATGTATACATATAAATTAATCTAATTATCAAGGTTTAATGTAAAAATAAAATCGATTCCATTTTTATGGAAATAATAAAGTTTGCCAAATAACAACTAAATTGTAAACAAGGTTTTTGAAACCTGAAATGAACCTGCAACCTAAATTGAACAAGTGACAAAACTACTCATGTAACTTATGAGTTAATTTAAATAAAAGTTTAGATTTCACGTGACTTTAGGATTAATTTAAATAAAACAAGACATATGGACAGAGGTAAACAGATTTTATTAGGTTTAATGAATATAAATTAATATATAAAATAACTAAAAAATAATTTCAATCAATGATTTTGAAAATTTGAATTTTTAAACAATAATTAATAAATTAATTTAACTTGTAAATAGAATATCCATAGATTTTTAAATAAAATCACTGGTTTTACAAATATAATAATAAATTTGACATATTTTCAAAACCTGTAAAGTATTTCAAATAAAGTACAAACATTTAGACCACAGATCATTGGACAATGGATGGTCAGCAATGGATCCTTATGTCTCGTCTCGAGCACTATGTCTGGCCGGAAGGCAACCAAATACCAAATGAGGAGTTCGATTCAAGATTGGTTCAGACATTTGGTCCCGTTTTGAACCCACAGATGAGACCAGAGTGGGAAAGACTAGTGAATGCGTTGCAAGAGGTTATCAACGGGTGGTTACACATCCACTTTGGTCCACAATAGGCATCAGTGGATTAAAAAGAGTGATTTAATCATCAATCATGACATCAATGACAGTGTATTTGAAATAGAAATAAATATTTTTACTAAAGTGTCTGTGATTGATGATCAAAGTCAGAAATTTGATCAGTTATATACACTTATTTGATTTGTAACTTATTTAGTTTAATTGAATCACAAGTTATGATTGATTTATGAATTGTTTTGCTCTGTATTTATACATTTTATTCATTAAAACCAAAATTTCTATTTGTATTTACATTTGCAAATTATAATAAACAAGTTACTGGTCAATGAATTAATTAGTTATAGTTTTATAGATTAACACAATATTGAGTAAGGCGGCGTGCACAAAGTACATACGCACTGGTAGGGGGAGGGGGTCATGCCAAAGCGTATGTCACCATGTTAAATTCCTATGTACGATGGGCTGAGGGAAG
>CAJPVJ010003735.1:0-10561 GCA_905397405.1 Oppiella nova | reverse complement strand
TGAGACCAACCATTACTATGGATCAGTTACAAGAAGCTCTCAGCCAAACTGTCCTCAACTCATCCAAACTGTCCTCAACTCATCCAAACTGTCCTCAACTCATCCAAACTGTCCACAATGTCGGCGCCCATGCGTTTGGTGACAACAGCCGTGAAGCTCAGGCCATGGAGGAAGTGGTTGTAATAGTGGAGTGTATATTAAAGGTCAGCATATCGACCAACTCCTGGCTCCCTTGGATCTGTCCATCGTCTCTGTTGTTTCTCAACAGTTGTCTCATTTGGCGCTCGTTTTGGCAATACTTGGCTGAGTCCTGCCTTAACTGCCTGTTCCTGTCCACCCGAGCCACCTGTGCCTCAGGCAACACATGCTTTTCGTTGATGGTCTCGATGCCCAATATCTTACACATTTGCAACACATTATCCATTTTCATGCACCTGTCCTCCAGTTCCTTATTAGTGGGCTGTGCTGCTAGAGTGGTGTCCGTCTTTTGCACTTTGGCGGCCCTTTCCGGTAACCCCTCGCCACTACTTAGGCCGCGCTTTTCTTGCTGAGCGCTCGGGCCCTGGAGTTCAGGTCCTGGTAATGGCATAGATGTCGGAGACATTTGAGTGGTTGGACTCATTGATCTCAATGGTGACAGTTCTCCGTACTGTTGCTCACTTGTATCCTGTGGTGGGTTTTCAATGAGTTCAACGTCCGGAACCTCTTCCTCGACCTCCACCCGTGTAATAGTTGTGGTCGTAATCCCTTTCGGTGGTTTACCAGCACTGCCTCCCTTCCCCCTCTGTAAGTACCCCTTCCTTTACCCTTTTTTGCCATAATCTTTGATCAGATAAACTGTTATTTGTGTCGTGAAATGAGTTTGTGTTTTTGGTTTATCTTGCTTATTTTTATCGTTCAGAGATGTAGAAATTTTTTCATTTTAAACTGTGCTTGAAAAATTAATTTTACTATTATTGGTAATTTTATTGGCTATTATTTCTATACGACCATAAATTTATTTTATGCTTTATGATGGCTTTGAAAATTATAAGTAAGTTATATGTTTTAGTGATCTAGGTATAAATTATGTAAATTCTCAATTGTATTAAAAATTAACATTTATGTATGCATTAATAAAATACATTTTATAATTTAATATTAAAGTTAAGATTTAAAAAGTATTACAACTAATATTTGATTACAAAATTTTATTAATAACTTTTTGGTTTGCTTTAAATGCCAAACACTTAGTATTTGCAATGAGAGGGCACCGACACTTAAACAAATACTACTCTTACTCCGAATCGATATCATCGTCGCACGGAGTTGTTACCTGGGCTGTTGCTACCTGAGCTCGAGCTGCTGCTCGAAGAGGTATGGGAACGGTTAATCAGTTCTCCCAAACTGATGTCTACTGGTAAAGGGTCACCGGGAGCACCGGGATCGCTGCTCCCCGAGCTAGACTGCTGTTGCTACCTGAGCTCGAGCTGCTGCTCGAAGAGGTATGGGAACGGTTAATCAGTTCTCCCAAACTGATGTCTACTGGTAAAGGGTCACCGGGAGCACCGGGATCGCTGCTCCCCGAGCTAGACGAGGGGGTATACTCTGAAGGGGTACCTGAACTGCTGCTCCCGGTGTTCTTCGACAACGACTCCCATTCATTGAGTGCATCACTGAAACGCTGTCCGACCTGTCGCTGGACTCTGAAGGGGCGCCGGAACTACTGCTTCTGGAGCTCGATCCGGAGCCAGAGGACGTTGATGGGGGGCCGGACTTTTTGCTCCCGGAGCTCGAGCTTGTCGTTGAAGGGGTACGGGAACGACTGATCCATGAACTCAAATCGCTGTCCGTCGATGAAGTCCCACCGGAACGACGGCTCCCGGAGCTCGACGACGATAATGTTATTGTTGATAAGGAACCGGACGGTGTGTTCCCTGAACTCGACGTGTGGCTTGCCGTTGAAGAGGTACCGGAGCGGTTGATCAGTTCTCCTAGACTGATGTCTACCGGTAAAGGATGACCTGTTCCGCTGTTACCGGAGCTACTGGAGCTCGACGAAACGGTGTATTCTGAAGGGGCGCCGTAACTGCTCCTCCCTGACCCTGAACTCGATTTATAGCTGAACGTTGGGGCACCAGAACGGCTGTTCCCGGAGTTCGACGTGTAGTTGAAAGTTGAAGGGACACCTGAGCGGCTACTCCCGGAGCTCGGCCATAGGGTGTACGAACCGGAACGCCCACTCCTGGCGCTCAACCCCACGCTTGGCGTGGAAGAGGGAACTGAGCGACTACTCTCGGAGCTCGGCCATAGGGTGTATGAACCGGAACCACCGCTCCTGGTGCTCGACCCCACGCTTGACATTGAAGAGTCAACTGAGCGGCTACTCCCTGAGCTCGGCCATAGAGTGTATGAACCGGAACGTCCACTCCTGGCGCTCGACCCAACGCTTGACGATGAAGAGTCACCTGAACGGCTACTCCCGGAGCTCGGCGTGTAGTTGAACGTTGACGGGGCACTTGATCGGCTACTCCTTGAACTGCCCGATGTAGACCTTCTTCCCAGTGAACCTCCGGTTGTCCTTATGAAGGCCTTCCTGAGGACCCACTGGAAGACCTCGAAAATGGCCTTCTAGGAGGCCCTCCTCGTGGCCCTCTTGGTGGTGGTGGCCCTCCTGGTGGAGACCCTCCAGGAGCCCTTCCTGTTGACCTCCGGCGTCCATATCCTGGGACCACTGGTCGACGCTCTAACCTACCGGTGCACAGCATGTATATAACGAATAGCATGGCATAGACGGTGTAATAGATGGCCAGTCGTGATAACCGAGCGCGAGCACAGTCGCGGGGCATACGTCTCAAGCGAGACACTTGAAGGTAGAGCCAGGCGCCGAATCCGACCAACAGTATTTCCAATAGGAATTTCACCATCAGGGATAGGTAGCCCAGGTATCGGTGATTACGGTGCTGTTGTGGGCTGAACTGGCCGGGCAGTGCAGGCCTGGGAGTATTGCTTCGGTTTGGGTTTGCATTCATGTCTTCAGCGATCGGTTTTGTGGTATACTTTTGATATGAGTTTGGTTTCTAGTTTTGGTTTGTATTTTCTAATGGATTGTATTGTTTGTGTAGAAAGGGTTTTGTATATCATTAAAAAATAATGACATTAAATACATATTATTAATTTTAATTTTATAATTTTAATTGAATAAACAATAGATTTTAGGTTTGCTTATCAATTAGATTTTAATGTGTTTTTATTTAAACTTTATTTCTAAATTGTTTACCAAATCATAACTATTTTCACTTGTATTATATTTTTTGTTAGAGTTGAGAGTGAGTGAATGAATGTATGTGTGTGTGAGTGAGTGAGTGAGTGAGTGAGAGAGAGATCGATTGGTTTTGTGGTATACTTTTGATATGAGTTTGGTTTCTAGTTTAGGTTTGTATTTTCTAATAGATTGTATTGTTTGTGTAGAAAGAGTTTTTGTATATCATTAAAAAATAATGACATTAAAAACATATTATTAATTTTAATTTTACAATTTTAATTGAATAAACCATAGATTTTAGGTTTGCTTATCAATTAGATTTTAATGTGTTTTTATTTAAACTTTATTTCTAATTTGTTTACCAAATCATAAGTATTTTCACTTGTATTATATTTTTTTGTTAGAGTTGAGAGTGAGTGAATGAATGTATGTGTGTGTGAGTGAGTGAGTGAGTAAGTGAGAGAGAGAGAGAGAGAGAGAGACTACTAAAAAATAGAGGAAGTAAAATTTTTTTAAAGACCCGTATATTTATTAAACATACATTATAACCAAAAAATATTTTTACACAATTTTATTTATAATCATACAACACATAAAATATAATGCATTTAACAAACTTTATAAAATTGTTTGTTTTGGTTGTTTTATTGATATCTTTAATGAATGTCACTAAATGTCTTGAGATATCTCTGAAAAAGTTATTGGACTGGCATTTCAGACATTACCACCATTTGTCACAACCAACACATCATCGGAGAGCCTATAGATACTGGCCCTTCAATGACTTGTATGACATGATAAGGCAAATGACTTTTTCCGTGTCGTTCAATAGAGATTTAACTGAAGATAAAGTGCAAAGTGTTTTGGACATCAGTTTCGATAAGCTCTCGATGGGTGAACCAGATTTGATAATCGACAGTATGGATAATAAGCCACCAAATGCTTATGAACACCCGGCTCACATTTTCACGACACCGGCAGCCACCAGCAATAGCTATCAGCATATTATAGATAAGAATTCTGTTATCAAATTCAATATTTCTGATGTAAAACTTGTTCATTAAAATGGATGAATAAAGAAAAATAAATAACTTGCTGCAAATTAAATATTTTAAGTAGATATATTTTTGAATTATTGAATACACTTGTTTTAGTAGTAATGTTTATCATAACTTTTGGGAAGTGAAATTGGTAGTAAATCTAAACGTAATTTATAAATTGAATTTAAGTTTAATTGTAAAATCTAACAATTTTATTTTAGATATGCGCTCAGAATGATCATAATGGTGTGATTATTTTATTTTTATAATTTGTGGTACCGAAGTAATTCACATCTAAAGTGATAAACTAGGGAATTTTGTTTGGCATTTGTAAGAATCTCTATGTAAAAATAAGCTGTGCATAGCTTGCGATACACTTAAGGTTAAATGACATATCCGATAAAATAGGTTATATTCTGGTTTCAAGGCGTGAATCTGGTTAATTTGTGTTTGTGAACCTAGATTCATACTAAAACACATATAATTGTCAGAAATAATTAAAATAACTATTAAATTTAAAGAAATTAGTAGATAATTTTCCGAAAATTGTTGCCAATAATGGGTTATATTCTGGTTTCAAGGCGTGAATCTGGTTAATTTGTGTTTGTGAACCTAGATTCATACTAAAACACACATAATTGTCAGAAATAATTAAAATAACTATTAAATTTAAAGAAATTAGTAGATAATTTTCCGAAAATTGTTGCCAAAACATGTTCTGGAGACTACCTGTTTAGATGTGGAATACTTCAATACCATTGATGATAAAAATAAAATTACCATACGAACTTAATCATTATTAGCATATATTTAAAATAAAATTGTTAGATTTCACAATTAACCCTTAAATTCAATTTATAAATTACGTTTAGATTTACTGCCAATTTCACTTCTCAAAGGATATATACTAAACTTAAGGTAAATATTTGCAAAATATATAAATTATTATAAATATATAACTTTTAGCGATAGATATAATTAAGTTTAGAAAAATCAAATTGTATTTTCAAAGTAACCAGTGTAGTCTAATTTAATAACTCTAACAAATTCCCACACTTAAACACAATTCATTAAAACTGTATTTACATAATTCACTAACGACTCACAATTTACATAAATCACCACGTTCCCTTTCAAACCAAATAAACCATACATATAATAATTGCATAAAATATTTGCTATATTCACAATTATTCATTAAACTAATCTTATAACTAGGACATGTGTTATATCAACAGTAAATTAGCTCAATTTATTTATGGCCACAATATTTTTTAGACTCCATGTCCCTACCACTCCTAAACCATACATTTAATATTATATGAAATGTCTGGTATTGTTATGATTAGCCCATTGTACTCCCAATACAATGGATAATAATAATAATAAATATAATGTTATAATTCTATTGAAACTATTTATTGTAGCAAAAATATAATGGTGATTGTCTGTGTGGGGGTGTTTTATTGTATATATTAAACTCATCTGACCAGGGTATCCACTTAAACTAATGATTTAGACACTTAGCATTAGCATACTTGTCCAGTATAGTTTATTTCCGGTTAATTCTTTGCTATTAAAATATAATAATAATATAGTTGTCGTAAGATTTTTAAAATTTTTTGTTAAATTCAAACAAATTTTTATGAATATATTTCACGTGTTGTGTGGAAATACAATACAAGTCAATGGCTAAGAATTTTCACACTACTGTCCCTCGACTACAGTCCCACAACTGTCATACAAATAAGCATTGAATGCATACAACAAATTTGATTGACAACTAGTTTGACATTAAATGTGTTAACAAAGGAAAGCATATTATTATTTACGGCACCGGTGTTACCATTATATTTTTCTGTGCAACGAAAATATGCCTAAAAATTTTGTGAATGAATTTTATTTGTGAAAATATTCAAGCTTATTCAACAATTATAAAAACCAATATAAAGTTATAGATTATTGTATTATAATATTTTCAAATTAAATAAAAATAATTACAGTTTTAAAATAGAAATATGGTTAAGTTTAAAAAGTAAATTATTTTATGAATAAATAGATGTATATGATCGCATAGATATCCAATATATAATTTATTTACTAAAATAGTAAAATGTTTTAAAAGTTAATTAAAATGTTACAGTTTTATAATTAGCAAACACTCTACTAATATAGTGAGCAATGAATGCATACAACAAATTGATTGACAACTAGTTTGACATTCAATTTGTTGACGAAGGGAAGCATATTATTGTCTACGACACCGGTATTTCCATTATATTTTTATATAAAACTTCATATATTTTCGGTGTAAAAATATACGAAATTTTTTCAAATGAATTTTAAGTACAAAAATATTTTTAAAATATTGACCTGATACCGCATATATACTTTGATTATGTAACTAAAATATTAGAAAAATATTATTTTAAAAATACAGTTTGAAAATAACTTTGTAAATCAAAACTTTAATACATTAATTTTAACATCAATTTCTATACTCATTTCATACTAAAGTCAATTCAATATATTTTTGAATACATTATGCAATCGTATATAAATGCTACTAAAGTGGGTATAAAAACTCAATCACTGACCAGGGTCCGCATACCATACAAATCCCATTGCATAAATATTTATCCATATTTTAACAAAATAGTTAACACAAAATAATACCTCAAATAAACTAAACATTTTCATATCCTAACATTTATCAGTCACTAAATGCATGGCCCATAGAGTAACCCATTTGGTGACCATCCCTTGGTTTTTCATCCAACTCTTATATACACAGTATTTATCCAAGAGTTTTGTGCAATCATTGGCCCATTTGTGCGATGAATAGATTTGTGATGTTATGTACAGATAGGCGCTCATAGAGTAGGGAATGGATTAATAGCTTCTCTATATGAATGCAAATAACTATTTGAGTCACTAATGGATTTGTCATTTATGTTAACATCGCTGCAGATAACAGGCCTCCGAGTCCTGTCTATTAGTATTGTTTATCCATATCTTTGAATCGCTTTTCATGTATTGAATGCAATGTTTGATTTGAAATATTTTATACTCAATGAAGAGATACAATCGCGTGGATGTAGACAGTCGTGTGGGGCTAGTATGCGATGGGATGTACTGTTTTTATCGGGGAATTACATTTAGTTTTATTGAAACCTATTATATCAATACATGTTATTATGTTAAATAGTTTTATATTCTGTTAACATGTCTATTATGTGATAAATGGTAAGCAAGGTATTAGTAGATAATTGTCAAAAAAATAATATATTTAGCATGCCATTATGTAATAATAATTTGAAATATTTTAATATTAACTATAGATATTTTATTATTATAGCCATCACATTAAAAGTACACTGGTGTACAAAATTAAATTTGTATAAAAAACTAAAAATTGTCTAAAAATGTCTAACTATACTGCAAATCAATGTCTGAAATGCCATTCCCTGTCAACCATTAACTGCCAGAATATTGTCGTTTTCAATGCCATTCCACTAATCAGTTAGTCGTGTGTCTAATATATCGAAAAATTAATTAAATCTACTTTTAATGCAAAACCTAATCATCCGATTCAAAATATTTATATATAGAAAAATATATTTAATTAGAAAAATATTTTAAACGACGAGAAAAAACAGATATATTTCATAAAACATACGCCGAGAGAGAGAGAGAGAGAGCGAGAGAGAGAGAGACCAGAAAAATCAAATCAAATCCGTTATCGCAGTAATAGATGAGAGACTGACTGCGAGTCAGACGTGTATTTCAGTACAGATTTCGATATCAAATCGTATATGAAATGAATGTTTGGTTGCATTGGATGTGATGTTTGAGAGAAAAAAAACTGAATATAATTCCACTTGACTTCATCCCTATGCCAGCTCTCTCTCTCTCTCTCTCTCTCTCTCTCTCCAAACACTCCATAAGTCAGTGGATAGAGAGAGATAGGGAGGGAGAGAGCGAGCACTGGGATGCGAATGACCCTAAGATCGACGGGAGGTCATGGAAGTGGTATTGATGTTAGAGTTAGAGTCGCGGAGAGAGAGAGAGAGAGAGAGAGAGAGAGAGAGAAAGCTCGACAGCGAGCACCGGCTACTATTGAAACGCCAATTCACTGGTATGTCATACATTTGAACGGATCCTTTGTGGACGACACGCACAGTACCGGCGCTCCGGCACTCAATAGAGACGACTGGCCATAAAGGGAGAGGTTATGACTGACGACAGAACAACACAAAAATGTTCAGTCAATACACACGTGAGATGTAGTGAACCAATAATTATCGGTTCAATTGGTTGGCCATTGAATTGCATAATGACTTCCAACTGACGCTATAATCAGTTTATAAATGAATTAATTATATATAATATAAATATCGGACGCCTTATATGAGTGCCAGAGGAATGGGATGACTGACTGACTGGTGTGGTTGTGACCATTGAGGTCAACACCAAGCGGTTAGAGGTGCAGGTGCTGGTCAGGCCTCGCAAATAACAACCCCTTAAAGAGCACCCGTAGTTCTGGGGTAAACACCAAATGTTTTTCTGACAATAAAAATATATATACTTTTGTTGCATTAGTTTAACAATAAAATGTGTATTTAATAATAGGTTTCAATTTAGCAATGTGGTTTTTGGTACAAAATAAATGCATTACGTATAATAATGTATTAAATTAAAAGTTTTAAACTAGGAAACTTTAAAACTTATATGACTTCAGTCCCATAATAAATAAAATAAAATAAAAAATGATAATTATTAATCATTTAAAATATTTTGTAACAGTTGTGAATGTTATAAATTTACCGAGAATATATTTCACGATTTAATTGTAATAATTGTTTACAGAAAATATATTTCTCAACAGTTTGCTAATTAATCTAAAAATTTGAAATTCTGTTCAATATATTTCTATTTAATTATTTAAAATATTTTACACAAATAATGAGTTCATACTCGACAGCAATTCATGTCTAAAAAATTTATTTGTATACCTCTGATACACTTATAATTATTATTAACTAATGAATGGAAAGCCTACTGAATGTGTACTGTGTACACCCAGCTTACATACACTCACAGAATCAATGAGCTAGGCACAAGTATTTATTTTTCAGACCCAATTCAATATTCATGGATATGAATGGACACACACTTAGACACGCGATCACTTCACCATTATATACATGAATGCCATAAGTAGTTAAGCACCGGTAGGTACTTTTGTGTCATCATTTGGCAAACATGCATCCACTTTAGACATCCCTGAGCCTAAAAACATGTCGAAAAATAAAATAATTTTTCCCATTCAAGTGCTGTTTATACGATCGTTACGTGATTTTTAAAGGCTTTTTGTTTGGTATATATTATATGAGAATAACATAAATGTTTGTATTATATGAGTATATACGGCATAACCTGAGTATATGAGCCCCGGTATGAGTTTAATGTATATTTTCCTGTACTTTATGTTTTAAAAAGTATTTCAAACATTAGATGATATTTTTGTGTATATTTTTAACGCTATAGTGAACTCTTTTTTAGTATTTTTTGTTTTGAATTACATTTTATCACAATTTTATGTATATTTTTGCGACAAAAAAGTGTTTTTCACATCTGTTTCTACGAAACACAAAATTATTACCAAAAAAATCTCTACACTTTTTATAACATCAATAAGCTTTTTGTTGAATACATATCTAAACAGAAAAATAATTTCATTGAAAAAAGGTTTTGCGTATAATTTTTTAATATAAAGTGCAACACCATGTAATCTAGCAGATTATTAATAAATAATATACTTTTATCAATTTCCAAAGACATTATATTTTTAATATACTTCTAGGAATAGCATTAAATGTTTACTGAATAATTCAAACACAAACATATTTTTAGTATTTATTTTATTTATTAAATCCTATTTTGCTTTTTATATTTCATAAGAGCGTATGAAAAATATTCGCAATTTTATTACTTTTGTGAAAAATAAAACAAACATTTTATATTCAAATACACCTATTAATGAAATTATTATTTCTTACGGAATATTCTCTATAAATATATTTACTATTTATATGAAGTTTATACTAACGTTACAAATGTTACAATTCTTATATATTATTATTATTTTATATAATATCCAAACATTACATGAAATCTACATTAACTCCAAATGTGTTGTTATTATTATATTTGTTATTATTTTCTGTTTTTCACAAATAATGAGTGACGGACTCTCTCTCTCTCTCTCTCTCTC
>CAJPVJ010003734.1:0-10564 GCA_905397405.1 Oppiella nova | reverse complement strand
CCACTAATAGGAAGGCTTTCATCAACACTATAACGTAATTGTTTTGTTGAGATCTGTCCGTATTGACTGTAAATAATTTAATCGATCCATGATTTGTATCACAGTTTGATTATTCAATTTAAATAATATACTAAAAATATTAAAAAACAATTTAAGGAATGATTAAAACTAATCAAAAATAATAACAAATCAACTCATAAATAATTAAAAGCATTATCTAAATTCATTAAATTAATTGAGCTCTCAATTCACTAATTTTTTATAAATAATAGTTTTATGGCATCCAATGTAGTATCGAAAGAGCGCATTCCGTATCACCAGTTCCTCGACTAGCAATTACTGCCTTATATATTGTCCTAAAATATCAAATAAATAGACTGTTAATAGACTCAATGAAATGATGCTGTCATTCATCAATATATATACCGATTCTGTATTGTCGTACAAATGGACGGCCATAGACTGCTGGCGCACATCTTTATCCTTATCTGATTGCAAGTCTTCTAAAGTTTGTTGAACTTTGAAATGAGATCTAAATTGAGCTGAAATGGCAATACATGTACACAAAGAGTTAGTAATGCGTTTTGAGAGCAAAGTAAAGGTACTATAAAATGTTGACATATTTATAATGAGTACCGATTGGCCAGAAAGTGTTGGTTAGGATTCGCGCCAAAACTAATCTAATATTTGGTACGTTATCTGCAGACAAATTGAGCAAATGGTGGAGCATTTTGTCGACAAATAGGTCCCGCGGTATCGACTCGTTTTGGATGAGTTGTTCGCAAACCAATATATATGTCTGTCTTTGGATCCATCTGTTGGAGTCCGCCAATTGTCCATTTAGTTCCCATATTATGTCTAATCTGTTGTCCNAGGATGTGGAGAAAAACGCGATCACATAACCCATCATTTTGGGGGTAATATTGATAATTAAATAGTTTATGACCATGATTAGTTTTACTCATTCGTCCAGCAGTTTATTCTGTCGAGGAGTCGATCCCAACAGGTATTTGTCAATAATATTGAATATAATAAATCTTAAATATGATAATCAATTAAATATAGGAATTATGGATTCCATTGGGGAAGTGCTGGAAGCAGTTCTTATCCGTGTTCGGAGACATATCATGGAAAGGCACCCTTTTCTGAACCCGAAACCAAAGCCATATCTGACTATATTTTGACAAAGAAAGACAATATCAAAGTAAAGTCAAATGATTACATATAAAGTCCAGTTTGTGATTGCTTTAAATCTTAATCTCAATAATTATTTGATTAGATGTATATCGCAATGCATTCATATTCACAATTCATACTAACGCCCTGGTATGCGGAAAGCACTTGCATTTAATTTACTAAAATACTAGTTAGAAATTAGCCAAATATCTAAATAATTGTAAACTATGAACACTATGAAGGGGTTGGACACAAGATTTGCCCAAACAATATAACGACATGTTATCCATGGGTCAAAAGGGGGCTCAGGCTCTGCAGCAAAAGTTTGGCACTCATTATAAAGTGGGTTCGAGTACTCGCATCCTATACGCCGCCGCCGGTGGGGCTGACGGTACGTACCCTTCAATTGATGTTATAAACAATTAAAACACAATTTAATATTACGATTGCTATAAGTTATTGAATTGTTTTATTTTATCCAAAAGACTGGGCACATGGCGTTGCGGGCGTTAAGTACAGCTATACCTTTGAATTGAGAGATACAGGTGTCTATGGATTCGTACTTCCGGTCAGATTTATAGTGCCGACCGGTGAAGAGACATTTGATGGCATCATAACGATGTGCAATGAAATCAAAGATGAATACAAACTAAAAGCTGTCGACGTATAACACACTCAACAACAAAATGAATTGATTTTCAATTATATTTTTATTTACAAATATTATATATAATATTCATATATATATATGAAAACATATTAAAAAATCATTAATTCATTTATAAAAACAATAAATTTAGAAATTGTTTAAAACCTATTGTTTTGAGCACTTATTTGTTGTTCATTTGCACAAATAGCCATGTTCATATATGGAATATTGTGCATAGATAACTTAAAAACGACACTCCAAAATTAGAAAGACTTCTATTATAAAACATTTGTGGCAATCATATTATCAAACGCAAGAAATTAACAAATTATATAAAATTAAATCAATATTTAATAGTTTGTGCTCAATATCACAGACCATTTCCAATAAGTACACTATCAATACGACAATAATTCAACGAATAATCAATTATCTGACCTTAAAGTTATCAAAATTAGAAAATATTCCTAAATCCTTGTCCACTAATAGGAAGGCTTTCATCAACACTATAACGTAATTGTTTTGTTGAGATCTGTCCGTATTGACTGTAAATAATTTAATCGATCCATGATTTGTATCACAGTTTGATTATTCAATTTAAATAATTAACTAAAAATATTAAAAAACAATTTAAGGAATGATTAAAACTAATCAAAAATAATAATAACAAATCAACTCATAAATAATTAAAAGCATTATCTAAATTCATTAAATTAATTGAGCTCTCAATTCACTAATTTTCATAAATAATAGTTTTATGGCATCCAATGTAGTATCGAAAGAGCGCATTCCGTATCACCAGTTCCTCGACTAGCAATTACTGCCTTATAAATTGTCCTAAAATATCAAATAAATAGACTGTTAATAGACTCATTGAAATGATGCTGTCATTCATCAATATATATACCGATTCTGTATTGTCGTACAAATGGACGGCCATAGACTGCTGGCGCACATCTTTATCCTTATCTGATTGCAAGTCCTCTAAAGTTTGTTGAACTTTGAAATGAGATCTAAATTGAGCTGAAATGGCAATACATGTACACAAAGAGTTAGTAATGCGTTTTGAGAGCAAAGTAAAGGTACTATAAAAATGTTGACATATTTATAATGAGTACCGATTGGCCAGAAAGTGTTGGTTAGGATTCGCGCCAAAACTAATCTAATATTTGGTACGTTATCTGCAGACAAATTGAGCAAATGGTGGAGCATTTTGTCCACAAATAGGTCCCGCGGTATCGACTCGTTTTGGATGAGTTGTTCGCAAACCAATATATATGTCTGTCTTTGGATCCATCTGTTGGAGTCCGCCAATTGTCCATTTAGTTCCCATATTATGTCTAATCTGTTGTCCACACAAGAGGTCGTCGGCTCGTACACCAGAGTCTCGAAGATTTGTTTTATCAAAACAGATATTAACCGAATTGCCGCTAATCTCACTTCGGATACTATTATGCAATGAATAAATACAAACTTAATACACATATAATAGAGACAATTGCCAATTAGTTACCTTTATCATTGAGAAGCACTAAACCAATGGGTAATAAATATTCTTTAATCTCAGACGCGGTGTAAATGTGCGCCAATTCCACGATTTGTTGGGCTAACGTGTGTCGAAACCTCCAGTTCTTGTTATTATCCATTTTAAGGAACTCCGAAATTTTGGGCAGAATTCCCTGTTGTTGTGGTCGGAGTAGGAGTTTAAGGAAAGGCGCCAAATTCTGGAGTATTCCGAACCGCACTTCATCCAAATCCTTCATAAAACTCAAGAATATGGGCAACAGGTCTCTTGTGGTGAGTTCAGAGCCCAATATATTTGACATCTGGTGTAGACTTGAGGCCAAAGTCCAGCGCACTTTCCATTGCATCTCTGCGGCCAAGAGTTCATACGTTTCCCTCAGACACGACCAGTTCTTTCGGCCCAGAGTTAGAGCCACTGCCGGCAGACTATATGCACAGTGATGGCATAGATCGGGATCAACAGTTTGGTAGTGAATTGGATTAGTCATCGATAAGTAATGCTCTAAAAGATCGTTTGGTATAATATCCTGAGTGGGAGGGGGTCTTCTGTATGGAAACATATATCCCGATCCCATTGCCATCGACTCTCCGAACGCAAAGGACATGAGTTCGTCGGTCTCCGCTATATTCAGGTTAGAGTAAAGTCCTAACAGTGGCTCTCGAGCTCCCATTATGTCGGCCGATGGATAGGTGGGGTTATATGCCGTCCAGGCATTAGCCCTATCGTCCGAGTCATTGCAATACATGTATCGATTGCGAGCACTCATATTAAACCCGGGGTTCTGTTCCATAGCCAGAGGGACGCCCTTATACTTTGGAACGCTTTTCTGGTCATCACTTAAATTGGAACCAAAATCTTCAACCATTTCCTTGTCATTAATCTTAGCGTTTGGATCACATGTCTGTTGAACGCTGTCATCAGCATTGAATGTGTGGTGACTTTCGCATAACTGGAGTTCAAGTTGAGGAATGGAAGGAATGGGAATTCTCCAGAACTGGAATTCACTGAATTCGTTGCTTTCAATGGCTAATAGTTTCTCGTTGTCGGCCTTCGAAGACGTCGATAATTGACTGAACTCTTCGCAAAGAGTGTCTTCCACTTCATCCACATCTATATCTGTTGGCGAATTAGCGTTGGATTCACTGCTTCCTAATCCGCTATCATTACTGGTGTGGTCTTCGATGACAACAATTCCATTGTCTGAATAATAAAGACCTGTTTTGCTGGGATCAGCGAATGTTGATATAAAAGGACCCAATGATTGAAAGGCAGCCGATTTTACCTGTTTTGAGACATACATGTGTTTTGAGACATACATAGTTGATAAAAAGATAAATGAATCCGTGAATGATAGACATACCCAACGGGACTGATCGTTGAGTAGATTGACGAATAGCGGCGATAAGACATCTTTGCGTATTTGGTTCGACACAGTGATGGCCACGGGCACGAAGAAATCGGCGCAACTCTTCCTGACGCCCCAAATGCTGTCCTGACATAGACTTCGGAAACGCGACAACTGTTGACACAAACACAGCAAATATAATGAAGACATTGAATGACACGAAAGAGTGAGAAATAAATACCAAAACAGTTTCAGTTAAATACTGTCCGACAACTGTACAGAATTCGCCGAAATTCGAGGCACAGACACGACGGACATGAAAGCTCACGTCCAGACAGAGACGGGTGAATGTCTGCAGTAATATCTTTTCGGTCGACTCTTTACCCAAAAACCTAACCATTTTACTCATCATCTGTAACACAATTTGTAATTCTTTTTAATTATGATTATAACCACCAATAATGTATAATTTATTATTATAATAGTTGTAAGGGTTAATGCACTAAAATTTCAACACATTTTATATGAAATTTATAAACTTTTTAAATTTAAGAAATTCTTTAGTATGAAATAAGTGTTTGTTTTTAGTAAAGCTATATCATAGAAATGAATGTTAAATGTGTGGATAACTGGCATATCATCTATTGGTGGGCATTGTATCAAACATTCGCACACTTCCACTGATCAAAGCGGCTGTGATATGAAGACTATTTGGTGAAACAGATCACTGCCTCTTTGACGGGTGGATATGTTTGGCACTACATATACACATACATACAGTTTCTTATAATTAGTTCATAAGTGTATTGCGGTATATATGAAAATGACAATTAGTTATCAATCAAATAATTAGTAATTAAATAAAGGATTGACTAAACAAGTAATGAGTATAAAGCGCGTGACGAGTGTTTGGTGGACTGGTATGGCATAACTGAACTCATCAAAGCTGGCTGTGATACGACTTTTGATCAATGGTACGACACATCACAACCACTTCGAGAGGTGAGTTACCCAACAAACGGTCTTCCAAGTGGACAAATGTAGGCAACGGTGTGGCAGTAATGGTAATAATAGTAGTTTATGGCAGTGCCGTGAGTCGTGTCAAGTAGGCTGTGATATGATTCATAGCCAACAGATCACTGCCAACTCGCACGACACACGACAACCAGTAAAAGCCAATCTCATAATTGCATGAAACGTCTGATTGATGTCATGTGCATCTCGGAGATCATCAAAGGTGGCTGTGATATGGATGAGACACTGGCTGTACATTTCATCAGCCGCTTTGATGTCTACGCAAATGCACTCATTTCTCGTTTGCTTCAATCAAATCATACGAAGTGAACAAATCATTCATTTCTCACAATAAATGACTCAATCAATGAAAGCATGCAAACAGTTATGTAACACATATTTGGCGCCAAAAATTTCATTTTGAAACTGAAATATAAGAAAACGTTGTAAAACACGACAACAGTTTAAATGTGAATACTATTAAAAGCACTCAATATTAATGACAGGAAAAGAGCGTAAAACTAATTATAGAAAATCATGTGATAAGAGTAAATAAAGAGTAAAATAGCGGTTAGATATTAGATATGAAAGCAAAACAAACAATGCATTAATAATGAGGGAACGGGTGGTGAGAGGTGGACATGGCGTCAAAGACAAGGTAGTGAGATGGTGGTCAACTGTCACATCTCACTACCCATGTCTTTCACACCAGATCCACACAAACGCATTACATTAGAGACCACTTCACTAATTGGTATTCATTGAGTTAATGCAATCTCTTGGACTCTACTCTGCCATTGAAGGCATCCCTCTATTTGAGCGAAAAATAGACAACTTATCACTTGTTTAGATCACATCCAAAACAAACGTTTTTGTCATTTGCTTTTATATTAAACACAAAGTGTTTTGTAATTAAAATCAAAGCAAACTTCAATTTGGAAGTTTATATTTGATATAAATTTCATAATTAGGACACAAAAATCATTTGCAATAAATACTAATAAAACCATTAAATATAAGGGTCATTGAGTGAACGCCTATTTGTGTTTTAGTAATAAATGAATTGAATCGAGATATGACTTACACAGACGGCTTCAATGCGATAGTCATCCAAATTGGAAAAGTCTGTCAATTGTATGAGTAGTGGACAGATATGCTCCTCAATAAAACCTTTCATACAATTCATAACAAACATTATTAATCAAATGACATAATCGACACACGAGTCAACACTTACTTAATTTAATAATATTTTGCTCCAAAAGCAAAGCGAAAGCATTTTGTGTCATTTTGCGTACCTATTGGTGACAATGACATTAAAACAATGGTCAACATTATGGTGACATGACTTACATGACTGTTAGTGTCGGTCAAGAACTGTTCCAAAATGGGAAGAATATGAAGAGGCACTGCATTGGGAAGGATATGTGTTGTTTGACTCAAATGCATACAGATTTGAGGCAATTGCTCGACCAGTTCCGCTCGGATGCTCGGCTCTGTCCGCACCAAACATTCACTTATATTACTATACAATACACACAACTCTTCACTTAAACACCTTTAATGTCATTTCAATTAAAGGCATTCAAAGTGAAGCAAATACACTGAACACGACAATACATACCGTTGTCTGAGGCCAACCTCGATATAACGGCCATAACTCTTTGGACATCACTGGGCTCGACATCATTGAGTGTTTCCAGAATACTTCGGGCGACCACTTGTCTGCACAACACACCACACAATATGTCATTTTATTATAATTATTATATTTGTAATGTCAGTATAAAATAGTGTGAAAACACTTAACGTGTATTAAAGTAAATCAAACATAATTACTATTAAATTGTCAAATAATTTATTATTTTTTCAACAAATTACTGGCAAAACTAGTATGAAAATGAGACTCAATAGAAAACAATGCAAATAGTTTTAAAGAATCAGCATTAAGTGAAACAAACACTGAGAAAATGATTAAAAATAAATCAAATATAGTGAACACATACAGTATAATAGATAAATCTGTACACAAATTGTATGATTGAGAAAATGTGGCGAAAAGTAGAGAAGACGGGAACTGTAGATAATGGCGGGACAGGCAGTCACAGCGTTTTGGCAGATGTGCCACAGCCTATGTGTTCCCGCCACTGGTGATGGATGCTTCCGGTTCAATGGCTCAATGGCTATATTGCCACACCATTGGCACCATTGCACCTCACCATACATACACTGCCACACCACCACACACTGCAACTCCACTTAACTCTCTCTCTCTCTCTCTCTCTCTCTTTGAGTGCATTTAAATAATTTGTTTGTTTCCAATGAAATAGTATTCAATATTCAACATGTATTTAATGGAAACATTTCTTAGAAGATACTCATAGAAAGGACTTTAAAGTGGGATAAAGTGGGAATAAAATGTGAAAAAATATATCAAAACCATCGCTAAACTAATGGCAACTATGAATTGGATTAAGGATTAGTTTGTATTTAATGGAAATGTACGAAAAGTTGAATGAAAATAGGTTTCGTTTGGAATTTAAATGCAAACAAGATTTTTGTAAATAAAATATAAAACAAATACTGGATATGATTTGGTTGTGTTGTGTGTTGAGCACAGGGAGAGCACAGACACACACAGTGTTTAGAAAGAAGGCATCCGTTTTGGTAATGTGTACTAAGCCGCCAACTCTTGGAATCTCTCCAAAAGAGCAAAGACTCAGAGACTGAAAGACTGGTTAAGCCATAGATCGACGAGAGAGAGAGAGAGAGAGAGAGAGGAGTCAAATGACTTGTGATGTGATGTTTGTGATCAGTTATGCCTCATCTATGCCTACACTACACACTCACTCCAGTCTCTCTCCCTCTCTGTAGAGTAGAGTCAGTCATATGAGTGTTGGTTGTGAACAGTGAACAACACTATGGGATGGTTTGGCACATATAAAGACAGCAGGTTTAGCTGCAAACCAAACCATGGGTATGGTATGGAATGGTAGGGCATTTCCTCGACATTCACAGGCATAGGAATGTGCCGAATGTGTGCCCTGTGGGCCACAGGGACTGAACCGACTGCAGGCAAAACCAATGTCGGCATTACTTGACTCCACTTCCACTTATAGTTTGCCTAAACTTGTCCTTCTCTTCACAACATTCTTAAACCTTTTCTAACAAATAGTTTTCAAATAATTTCGTTTAAAACAATTCATTTCATAACATAAACATTAATTTCAAACTTCATATGGGATTGTATGGAGTAGTGGGCAACACATCGCTGCATAACATACTGTATGAATATATTATGCCATTAATGCCAACGAGTGCTACGATTCCAGTGAAGACATGATATAAAGTTTTAAAAACCAATTCTAATAAACATAACATCAACTCAAAGATCATTAACCGATTCAAAGTCAGCATAACTTATCAACTATTCTACCATTCCTGGCAATACTAGTGCCCAACACTAACACAACATAAATATCATTAAAATAATGACAATTTAATTAATTAATAATCACTTCATTTGCTTAATGATTACTTTTTAAGTTTAACTAAACTTAAGTCAAAACAATAATTGAGTAAAACAATAAAAATGACTTAAAAATTCAAATACAGTGTTAAAAGTGATATTTATAAGAATGCTTTCAAATGGTGAATGAGTGGACAATCTGTTGGATAGTATTAAATAAATACAAACATAACTCACGAGTTATTATAGCGTTAAGGCGAGC
Organism: Oppiella nova; assembly: GCA_905397405.1. Taxonomy (NCBI): domain Eukaryota; kingdom Metazoa; phylum Arthropoda; class Arachnida; order Sarcoptiformes; family Oppiidae; genus Oppiella; species Oppiella nova. The sequence continues at coordinate 1,124 of CAJPVJ010003734.1, read as the reverse complement.
ATTTATTTGAAGGGTAAGTATTGGCAAAACTGAAACTACTTTTCGCGCGCCAGTAGTTCAATGAAATACAAGAAAAATAAAAACGAGGCTTTCCTTATAATTTAGACAACTGTTCCCAACAAATAAAGGCTAACGTATAGTCTTAAGAAGTGGGCGTTTAGGTAGTCGACCATCAAATCAACTCCTATTACACACTATGCATGCATTCATTCATTTCATTGATTGAAGTTTCCCATTGAAAGGGGATTTGATATTACTATTTTGTTGTTTACGTTTTCAATGGGAATATTCAATGTAAAAATGCAAACTTTGACCTACGCTCAGACAATTATTTTAAAAGATATTTGAAAAGTTTAAAATGTGAACCTTGTTCATTTTTTGAGCTCTATCCAGTGAACTTATTAGATTTATACAATAACTTCTAGTATAGTCACAATAAAATACCTATCTTTCCTCCTGGTGCTCTTATTGAATAAAATATTTTTATATTTTATATTGATAGAGAATTAAATTATCTACATTTTCCATATAACTTTCCAAAATTCCTATTCTTGGTAAAGCAATGGCACTGCGGAAACTTTTTTCCGGATCTGATATTTTATTTTTTGAATATTCCCATTGAAAACGTAAACAACAAAATAGTAATATCAAATCCCCTTTCAATGGGAATATTCAATGTAAAAATGCAAACTTTGACCTACGCTAGGACAATTATTTTAATAGATATTTGAAAAGTTTAAAATATGAACCTTGTTCATTTTTTGAGCTCTATCCAGTGAACTTATTAGATTTATACAATAACTTCTAATATAGTCACAATAATTTAATTTTTACTAAAGCAATGGCAATGCGGAAACTTTTTTCCTGATCTGATATTTTATTTTATGTATATTTAATTGTTTAAAAATATATGTTTCTAGTTGCAGAACACCAAATCCATTCATACCACTGATAGCGCCAGTGAATATGATTATATGTACCAATTTACAGAATTTTAGGAGGTGGGCGCGGGGGTTAAATTAATTTATCCGTTTACATAGACGTAATGTTAATTTTTTTAATTTTTGCATTTTTAAAGTAGCATTGTGCAAAATTGTACGCATCAATTTTCAAAATATTTGGGG
>CAJPVJ010003733.1:0-10564 GCA_905397405.1 Oppiella nova | reverse complement strand
TGCAATATTTGTTGTCTTCCACTGTATTCAGTAGTGAGCCGTTAATTGTTATGTTTTTGTATGGTTTATACGGTTTGTATGCTTTCAATGGTTTGTCGAGTGTTTTGTTTGGCGTTCAATAGTTTCGTCGAAATAAATTATACACTACTTATTATGTGGTATACAATACTGTACATCAAAGTTTGACTTAAAACAGTTTCTTTTTGATCACCACTTTTAAAGCAATCAGATGTTCCCCATTTATATTGACATTTAAATACTCCGAAATAACATATTTTAACATGCTAAACCTAATATAAAATTTATTTTGTTTAACAATTTTTTTAATTATTTACAATGAAAATAAATAAATATCCATACAATAGAATTTTAAATGAGTCTAAATTAATTATATTAAATTAATTAACAATGAACATAAATTATAATTTATAAAAATTAATACAACTTTTATTAATATTATGAAAATGAATGCAATACATTTTATTATAACATATTAACACAAAATAAATATTGAACGACAATATAATTGATTGCAAAAAATAATAAAATTGAAAATAACTTATATTGATCATAATAGCTATAATTACACATTTAATACTGAAATCTACGAAAAAACCCAAATTACGAGAAAAATCTTTTCTTAAATTAAAATCAATGGTTTATTACGATATTTAACTAATTTACCAAAGCATTATTAAGAATTCGAGAATTATAATACTCTCTAAATATCTATAAATATCTGTAACTCATAGTGAACTTACCATGTGTGTTATTCTATAATTGTTTTTGTTCTTACGATCCAAACAAGACTTGCGGCCATTCTTTGGTTCAGAACTCAAATCCATTCATACGTTAAAATTGTTGTCATATTTTAGTCATTCTTCGAGTATATTCTGTGGACACCTTATTGTGAATTCTTATATAAACTGTAAGTGATATGAGAGTTGTTATAAGAATTGAGTTCAAAATAAATAAGTTGATCACAAAAATACCTAGCATTGCTTTCTCTTAGTCCATACAATATTGTCTGTCTTTTAACATTACAACTCATAAACTAATTTTGAAATATAAATAAAAAACAATTGTTTGAAAGACTGATTTAACAATTTATACAATACTATATTCAACAACTTTTGCCATTTTCACTGTTAATGCACACATGAAATATAGCCTAAGAGTGGTTATCCCTGAGCATAAAGATAAAGCTCTTATTTTTTATAAAAATGCCATTCATTGCATAAATTGTATTTCATATAATCGTCTTTTCTATATCTGAGAAAAGTTTTGCAAAAATAAATCCAATGAACAGAAGGCAAGACTGCAACAAAGAGTTGACTCAATAAAAGCTGAAAATATTTTTGGATTATTAATGGATTGAAATATAATACAAAAAACAAATCCGAAATATTTATCATTAGTAGGAAAGCAATCAGTTGTTGGAAATATTCAATACTTACTCAATATTTTGACGTCAAATTTCAAATTTTAATATTTTTATATTTCTAAACTTATTTTTTTATAAAATTAAATAAAATTAAAAATAATTTATTAAAAAATTAATTAATAATCCATTTATCTAGTACTTTACAAAAATATTTTTCCATTTGCAATGATTTTAAGTGCATTTTCAGAGTAGACTTGTGGTCAACATTTATATTAACAACAAAAGTATATCTAATTTAGGAATAAATTCTCAGAAAAAATATATTTCGAGTTAAAAAAGATTTTTAAAAATAATTGTTTACCTGTGTGTCGGTGTCAGTCGACGTAACCGTATATAAGGGTGCGTTTTGAGCCAATGTTTGAGCGCCGGTGTGTCGCACAAGAGGAGCGCAAAATCAAATTTCATAGCTTTTATCGAATGCTTGGGAAACACGAAGTCTTTAATCAGTTGAAAAGCTGCTGCCAATAAATCTGCAACTCATCACAAATATGTCTAGTTTTACATAATTTGTGCTCAAATTAAACAATATTTGGATTCATATTTTAGAGTTTAGTACATTTATTTGAACCCGCAATCGATTGGCGTATAAATAGCATTAAAAAGTTTTAATATTGTTTTGATTGGTGTTATAAGTTGTGCGAAGAATATAATATTTTGTGTTCAATAATTAGTTGAATAAAAGTGAAGTTTTGTTGTAATTGAATTGAATGGAAATGAAAATCTATTACTATTTAAGAAATCCATTATAATTCAATAATCGCACTTCTCATGTAATCGCACAGGTGGTAAGTTTGATATTTTCTTAAATCATTTTAAATATAAATCTCTATCAAATAAAAATTTATATTATAAGATCTCTAGATGAACCTTTTTTAATTAGTTAAGTTACGAGAATCGGTCTCAGATATATATTTAAAGTAGAGTGTTAATTTATATTTCTTAATTTTATATCATATTCTTAATTGAATTCTTTAAATAAAACTCATTGAAAAATTTATACAATATAATTCTTTGCTATATTCTTGAACTATAACTTTACTATAATTTTAAATTATATTACAATTAAATTTAACTAATCATCATTAATAATTATTGGTTAAATAAAAAAACTATAATTTAAATATGATAAATTGTGTGATAAATGACATTCTGTGTTTAAATAATAATAATAATAATAATAAAACATCGATTTATTCTGAGATATGAACTATGGATCCAATGCTAACATGCGATGAGTTTAGAGATTAGCTTATTTTACATCATTTATTATAGCATTAAATGCATTTTATTTAGTTTTATATGTGAAGTGATAAAAAGGCATTTAATAAATAATAATTTTTGTGTCAATTTTGAGCTCTAGTAAAATATAGTATTTATTTTTTACACTTGAGTTGAGAGATATTTCAGAGTTAGTGAACATCTTTTAACTCGACTTAACGTTAAGAACTAGAGATCAGACTTCTATCATAATTCTTTAGAAGATATTTTATATATTGAACACATATTGAACAGGGTATATGTTCAGACACATTCAGTATATACAGTACAGTTAGAGTGTTTTGTCAAATGGGACAATTCATTGTATGACATAAACTATAATCTATCCACTCTTTACCATTACTATTAACTTGACTTATGATTAAACCATTATCTAATTCCGTGTATGTAGTGGTCTGTTATATAATGTTTGTCACGTCATAAACAAAACATACACTGTATCTATATTTTCTTAAATATTTGTTTATAACGAGTTGTCAATATACTAATGGATTGGCAATTTAGGAAATCTTTACAATATTTTATAGATTTGTTATTATAATATCTAAGAAAAATATTCACTAATATGCCATGAATTTGAATATTAAATAAATAATAACATTGAGAGATATTTCAGAGTTAGTGAACATCTTTTAACTCGACTTAACGTTAAGAACTAGAGATCAGACTTCTATCATAATTCTTTAGAAGATATTTTATATATTGAACACATATTGAACAGGGTATATATCCCAGACACATTCAGTATATACAGTACAGTTAGAGTGTTTTGTCAAATGGGACAATTCATTACTATTAACTTGACTTATGATTAAACCATTATCTAATTCCGTGTATGTAGTGGTCTGTTATATAATGTTTGTCACGTCATAAACAAAACATATACTGTATCTATATTTTCTTAAATATTTGTTTATAACGGATTGTCAATATACTAATGGATTGGCAATTTAGGAAATCTTTACAATATTTTATAGATTTGTTATTATAATATCTAAGAAAAATATTCACTAATATGCCATGAATTTGAATATTAAATAAATAATAACATTGTTATGACAAGTGAAAAGTAAGAATAGTTTGAAAAGTATTTATAGATGCTATGCTGACATAACTTTCTAAATTCTTTATGTTTTAACAACACAACAAAAACTTTTAGACTGTATATTGTTAACTATTTTTGAGAAAACATTTTATGATTATTTGTCTTATAAACAAATGATATACTGTACCATTTAAATGGTTGTATTTAATGTTTTTAATTATTAGTGTATTATTCTAAATAATTAGTGCTTAAATATTATTTTTATTTATTGTACTAATGACTAAATATTTCAATGAAATAAGATTTGTCTTTCTGTACAATAAGACAAATGTCAGAAAACAAGATTAAACATGAATTAATTGTTAATTCTTTAAGATATTCTTATGGTTTTAATTAAGAATTACTTGAATTGACGAGTCTTTAGGGGCAGTGATACACAAAAACATATAAAACTTAGCTTTAAAGCTGTCAAACCATAATCAGTGTTAGCAAGTGTTGGCAATAGAGAGGTGATGAGGGATTCAGTCATACACTCATACACCTGACACACTATCCCCAGAATCCCCAGAATATAGAGAGAGTTTGGTGTTTGACTCACTCTATAGCGGATTCACGATGTGATCAGTTTTGAAGGCATCGGAGCACTACTAGTCTATGAACTGCAATATGAGAGCAATTGTGAAAAAGTTGTCAATTTATTGAAAACCAGTGAAACCCTGAGAACTTGTCTCTCTATTTAAGTATTGAATGCAAAGTAATTGATTGGAGTTTTCTCTTACGACTACTTATTTAAAATATGCTCTTTTTATATACATTGCAATACTAATGATGCAGTCATTGAAAAGTCGGAATGGATTTGAATTTTCACATTTTGCTTGTGTCGGTGCACTGGTATGTTGTATATAATGAAGCTTGGGTTCAATTGTCTAACATTTATCTATTAATCAATTGTTAATTTTGTCATTTGTGAGTCTGTTTTGTATGATCATTGATAAGTTTGATTGCATGCCATGGAGGAGAGGGTACATCTTGATGACAGTCCACCTTAACTGTGTAGACATTGTAGAGATTGTTGAGTTAAGTAATGCAGACAATACTTGTATGGCATCTAATAATAACATTCCTTGTTGTGAGTCGTTGTCACTCTAACTAAAGCTTATAATATGTTAGACTTTCTCGCAGATCTTTTACTGTTTGTCCCCAAATAGCAGACTAACGGACACTAACGACGAACTAATAGTATTTTATAGTGTTTTCTGAACAGAAACCAAAATACAATGCAATACTTCTCTACTCTTTTGCCCAATCATTAGATATTATAAGAGTTGAGTGGAGTTGTGCCGTACCTTTTGGTCGCTTCACCTCATCATTGATGGCCTAATTGGCTGTATTTCAGACTCATTCATACCAACCAAGAGCACAGTTTAAGCGCAAGAATCACAAAATCAGATTTAAATTGAGGGACAAATTGATAATCAGTTGCAAAATTAGGAGACAAAGTGAGCCATGAGTCTCGAGAAGCCATTTCAGACCAAATTGTCTTTTTAGGTCTATTCTAGCAAATGCTGATTGAATTGTGTCCTCTCAACCATATTATGTATTATTGAATGTATTGACTGCCAGAATGTGTGAGTCGTGGCATAAATACAATTCTCACATTCATTTTGTCACTTCAATAATATTACACTCGCTTTTGATTTACCAAAAAAAACTGATTTTGCAATTTATTTCATTTGAATGATTGGTTTCTAATCATCACACGAACTATTGACGATTCAATATATTATTAAATTTCACAAAATCAACAATTCATACATATTTGCGAAACAATACAAACCATAACATGTTTATATAACTTATTTTCGATAATATTATATGCATATATGCTTTTGCTAAATATTTCAGTTTACATTTATATGTTTTATATTTATTGTCACATCTTTTTCTAGTGATCTACAAACCAATTCAAATATTTTTATTTATTTTTAAGAGTATTTATGTAAAATTTAAACTCGAATTTATACTAATACTCTCTTGACCAAATAACATTTTAAATAATTATGATCACTTTTCTATTAAAATCTATAATAAAATGTGTTTAACATTATTTAATGATTTATTATTTTACAATTAATTTCTTCATTATTAATTTTCTTAAATTAAGAAATTATTAAAATCTGAAAATAATCATTTGAGCTTTGATAATTATTTTAAACCTTTTGATTTTATATAAAAGTACTATGTCTAAAGCTACTTTTATATTAAAATTCACTTATACTATATTAAATTATTTAAGTTACATATTATAACTAAATCTGTAATACATTATTACCGTAACTATTTTATTATTTAAATTAACTTTTAGTAACAATTATAAAATTATTGGTATTTTGTTAATAATTAAAATTTAGACTATTAAAAATATTAAATTTTGTTAGCCTTGTCATTTATCGATCAACATTCCCTTAAACATCATATACGGTATTAAGTAAATATAGCCAAGTTTTGTTATAAAAATGAGTAAATTTAAAACACGAGGTGATTAGTTATTTAAAAATCTATTCATACGAGACATTATCTAAAAAATGTTAATTATATTCAATATATCATTGATTTTTGTTTCCATAATAAACACAACAAAATGCAATGCATTAGAGGAGAGTGAGTGAGAGGTTTAAAGAGTATTCATTTCTCTGAATTATAAATCAAATGTATTTTACATTCATTTAATGTTTAATCTAAAGTATAGAATAAGTGAAAAGCATTGTCTGTATTAGGAGATCGTCTAATCATAAAAGCTATTATGATCTGTAGCTAAAGAATCCCCAAAAAAGTGCTCTTAAGCTAGTGTTCATTTTTTGCCATTAAGATCACTTGCTTTCTATTAAATCATACCCAAAATCCACATGACTTTCTGTATGAATATTATATCAGAAATTTTTTGTTGAATAATAATTTAAATTTTCAATTATGTTTAAGAATACATTCACTCAGTTGTAAAGTAAAGCTAAAGAATACATTGATATATACACAACAATTGCTTTCTTTAGTGTAAAAATTGTGAATTTTAGTGTATTTTATTTAATGATATATTTATTTCCTTTACTTAATTAGAATTTTCTTTATTGAAACAATTGTTTTTACAAGTCGTCCCACCATTATATTAAGACTACCTTACAATCGATATCTTAATAAGTGATTTACATGTGAGTTGCATATAATGTCTAGTCGTGAATGTCAATGAATGAATGTCGCCTAAAATAACAATTGGTGAATTGTAATAATAATTTTATTGTAACTTTGGACCCGCCAATTGTTTTCTTATACACATTAAATAATATATTTAATAAAAGTTGTCGTTCACATCATAGATACAAATAATATTTTCACATTTAGCTTTATTCTAGTAATCAGTTTAATTTACATATTATTTATTATATTGATTTTTGGCTAATTATAGATAAGAGATCAATTGAATATATTATGTTATAAATACTAAACCATATTTCGTTATAAAGCTAGAACTGACCTAAACATTGATTCAACTTTTATAAATAATTTTTAAATATAATTTTAGCATAATTTTATAAACAATTATTATCTGTAACAAAAGAAAATGTGATGATAACATTATTGTTATGATTCATAAGTTATGAATAAGAAAATTTCATTGAATTGTTCGCTATAGATTTTCACAGTTTGGTCTAATGGAAAACTATTATGGGATTATTAACTAATGAAACAATGCTATAAATTTTCAATATATTCCAGTCAAATGTTTGACACTATTGTTATTATATTATATAATTCCATAATTAATTTTATTTTCGCATTAAAAAGATATTATGGTTTATATTTTAGTAATTACTAAATATAAACATAATTTCAATCAATGACCCATTTAAAGTAGTTTTAAATTTTAATATATTTATTCCTAAATAAATTGACCACTTATATAATATAATAATCTACATTCTTATATAACTATCTTAAAATGATAGGAATCACCGAAATTAATAAAAGATTTAATTTAGCTAGAAGTGTGTGTATTGTGAAATACTTTTGAATACCGTAAATGGTTAATATCTGAATATGAATTAGATTTAGGTATAAATATTCGTTAGTTATTTATTTGAATATTTATATAACTATATTGTATTTGCAATACTGTATACACTTATAGGAGATATAAAAGTATAACATTTATATTTATTGACACAACTCTTGCATATTAGCCTCAAGTGTAGTAATCAATCGGAAAAGTTTTGCCTTCGCCTCAAAGTTTCATATTTTTATGGAAAGCAATATTATGTCAGTATTTGATTAAAGAGTTTTACCAAAAGTGAAATATTAAATAACATTAAAAGGAAATAAATAGTTTTTAGATTGAAGTTAATTAAAACAGTGTTATATTTTTGTTTTATTAAACCAATAAATATGATTAAGCGCTGCAAACATATCGAGTGTCATATTTTCTCCCATCACTTGTCAGAGAGTGTAAAACTACTGCACATTTGAGTACAACTTTTCCACATAATATTTGTTATGATTTTAATGAAATTTTCATAATCAAATCGTCATCACAATATTACTGTAATCTCATTTTAAAGCGAATCTGTGAAACACACCAATATTTGTCATTACTCATATTAAATCACACAGTATTGTACTGTATTATTAACTCATTATTGTAAATTTAAGGCAAACATCACATGAAAAGTGATATAACAGTGTTGTTGTCAAAAGTGTTTCAGCCGTTACGACCACTAAATTGATTTGATTGGTTGAAAAATGTTATTTTTAAAGCCTTTCCTAGTTATTAAACAAACTTATCGTGAGTTTTATTATCAATTCTATGATATTCTCTCATAGGATGAGGTGTTCTTCGCGACAGTATTTCACAATCGATAGACTCGTGTAGAAAAGTGTTGAATAACTTAATACAAAAGAAGGATTAAATGGTTTTAATTCTAAAATGAGCCCTCTTTTACACAACTAATACTAATACTAATACTAACTACACATAGAAAAAACAGCACTTTTTTTGGTCTATGGCTTTCGATTTATCATTTACCAAAAAATTGATTTTTATTTTTATTCGCACTTTATATTCATAAATAATATCAAGTGTTTGAATTCACTTGAAACATAAAAATGCATAATAAGAGAATACTTGTCTAAAAATGCATTATTCTTTTTTAATTATTTAAAACTTGTTATTATTTACTGTATAATAGAATCGATGATTAATGCAATTTTCAGTCATTTATAACATGACAAATGTGTACTGGTATCAAATAGTATACATCTATTTAATATTGAAGTTTTATTTGAATAGAATATTCTTTATGTATATTTATAATTATCTGTTAATCGTATCAACCGTACTGTCTGTATGGAGTCATACAATTGAGAGAATATGAATGAATTAACAGTATTTGAGACTTTAATACTGAGTTCAGTGTTCACTATAACCAATGCAATGGAGTCTTAGATACAACAGAAAAATTGATTCTAATCTGTTTAATGGCAAACAAATCTGGATTACAGACTATGTATTGAATGCATGCCTTTATATAATATAACGACAATAACTGGTGAAGGAAATAGAGTTGGAGTGAAAAACAATCCGACATAACATAACATATTCCGTAAAGTCTCATACAATACAGTAGTGTAGTGTAGGTATAGTGTTATGGGAAAGCAGTTGACTGTACGGTATGGCTGACAACAGAAATTTATATCTCAATCGATAGGTATAGCAAATGCTTAGAGTTATGGCTAAAAACATTGAATAAGTGTAACAATAGTGCCTTTTCTACAGACATTTAAAACGTTTCAATTGTTTCTTCTGCTTTGGCGTCACTTTTTGTAGAGTAATGTCATTACGAATTCATAGAGTCATAAAAAACTTACATAAAAATAGTCTAATGAATAAAACAGCCAACATTTCTTACATTAAATGTTTTTTATGCAGATTTATTTGCATCAAAATTAGATTAGAGTAATGTCATTACGAATTCATAGAGTCATAAAAAACTTACATCAAAATAGTCTAATGAATAAAACAGCCAACATTTCTTACATTAAATGTTTTTTATGCAGATTTATTTGCATCAAAATTAGAGGTGAAATGCATTTGCGACGCTTTCATAGCATTATAATGTATGCAAAACCAGTCAAATATGTGACATATATTTCATTTCCTTAATTATCTCACAAAATGTTTGATAAATTTTATGTAAAAATTTTAAACATTTGTCAATAAATGATTTCACTCTAAATGAGTGATTAGGAGTCTATCTAAATATCATTTATTCATAATTTCTTGTATGATATTTCATGCATTAATAGTTGTTGTGAAGGAAAAGTTTTTTGAACTCAACATAAAAGTAGAGAGAAATATAGTATAGTATAGTATAGTATAGTATAGTATAGTATAGTATAGTATAGTATAGTATATTGCGGAATAAGAATATGAAATTGAATTGATTATTGAATTGATTATTGAATTGAATGGAAAGGCAACAGTATTTGATTGCTTGTGTTGAGAAATAGTGTTTGCATACCATTAAGTCAGTAAATAATCAGGTCTTGTGTTTCATTATTCAGACATTTTAGAGGTGGGAATTACGGCCGTCTATGGCATTAAGTACAGAATATTCTGTGAAAAACTCATACAACAAACACTGCTATTAATGTGATCTAACATTAAAATACAACTTAAGTCTTAATATTATCTGAGATTCGATTTACAATTTATATGATATACAGGTATTTGAATAAATTATGTTTCC